>CAJUYI010000440.1:35892-46253 GCA_910591695.1 Galerucella pusilla
AAACAATGTAAGCAAATTAAGGTTGACATAAATAGCTGAAATTTAATTTTATACATACATATAAACACAAAGCTACTACGTGTCAAATACAACATCGAATTGAGGTCTCGGAAACCGTAACAGAATATTGATTCCTTCATAATACCATTAAAAGCTTATTGATATATAAGCAGATGTATCGCACCTTTAGAGAAGCACTGACATAAATTCAAATTCATCAATTTTCCAGTGAATGTTCTTAAAGTTTTTCAATTTATTTTTGGTTTTTGGCTGTACCTTAGTAGTTCTTTTTTTCTCCCAGATTTAGGAAATTCGGAAATACACGCTTGTTTCAGTTAAGGGGCTTTTTCCTATTGAACGAGCGGTCAAATTTCATTTTTACTGACATCCATTCGCCACTTTCACCACCGTCCATAAATTTCAATAAGTCTGGTAACTCCTTTGAAGTTGTTGAAATGTACCGCGTTTTTTGTCATCGGTCATAAATCATGCAGATAACAGCAAAAATGTGTTATACGGGGGTCAATCGGCACTGTGATCAATATGTTCACTCGGAAGTATGTCTACGACAGACAGGCGTTAAATATTGATCATATTTAATATATATGAATATTTATTTCTCTGTAAATGAAACCAACTGTTTTCGGATAACTTCACAATATATTTAAAAAATGGTAATTCTAATATATTATGAAATTATTTGGGAACAGTTGGTTTAATTTACAAAGGAATGAGTAGATTCCACAGAGTAAGAGTTGGAACAGTAAGTTTCACCAATATTTATTTATGAATACATACATACATACATACATACATGTTTGCATAAAAATACATATCTTCGTATCATAATTTAACATAACGTAACATAATAAGTATAAAATAATTTGAATAATGAATTACATAGATACATAGCTAATAACCTAAATATGTTTATATATATATACATCTCATTTCATAGATCCACAAATTTTTATTCAAATTGCCACTATGTCACAAAAAGAGCGTAATAAATAATCTAACTGATAGAGATATTGAACTATCCTAAATTTAGAGAAGCTAACTTGAGAAAATTAAAACCATTCTAGGAGAAAACAACTATCCACAACAATTTACTAACAAAATTATCAATAAGCGAATAAAGCCTCCTTCCACTGCTGTGAAATATAATTCGGACATTATATATAAAATAGTATCAAAGTCAAATTATACGTTACGACTTCCAAACATTTTATCCTATAGGTATAATTAAAATATTTGTATGATACAATACATTACCTTGAAGTATCTTTGGGGCATCGAAAAAATGAAATATTGCCACGTATACTGGTACCACAACACTCAACAGAGCAATAAGATCGGTGAGAAGCCATTATTACAGTTCTTAATGCTCAAGAAACTAGGTTCAAATAAAACGTTTATTTCGCGCACTCAGTAGAACTCGTATCGACACTGCGAACTATTCAATTGAAGACACTCTGTTAAACTAGCTAGCCCACCCGGTGGGCATTCGTGGCAAACCGGCAGGGCGAGGGATGCGCGAGGACAGGAGGGGACGATTTTAGGTTCCGGCAGGAGTAAGCGGATTTATGGACGGTGCTTTTACTAGTTTCTAGTTTTATAACGGTAAGTTCCAACTGTTAGCGACCATGCCTTAAGATATATCCGTTATCTAGCGCATATTATTATAGTACAAGATACAATTCTGTCTTCGTTGTGCCGGGTAGAGTTAAGCTTCACGCATAATTTAACATCATCAACTCATTTTTGAAAATTTTTGCAGCCTAGAATCAATCTGAAATAATTTGTGTGAATAGATCTATCATGTGTGTAAACCGAGGGGTGAACCACTGACCAAAATTTGTACACCAGATATCCTCGGATAACTCGAAGATCCCTTGACATCCCTGGAGATCCTTGTGCATCCCTGTAACATCCCTGGACATCCTCGGAAATCTTCGGACATCCCCGGAAATCATTCTCAGTGGTTCACCCCTCAGTGTAAATAATACAATGATGAGACGATAGAGCATATCCTCTTCGCCGAGCAGTGCTATGCTCTTCGACTCTCCTGCTTATCGGATCAGATCAGAACCAAATGATTTGATAACATATAAATAAAAATTCATTTGAAAGATAATACTGCCAAATTTATGTAATACAACTTTTTTCTCTCCAATAATCTCCATAATTTTTCTCATGTAAAATGTACCAAAAACGGCTGCCCAATGCCGTACTCAGCATCAAACTGCTGAGACAGAAATAAAAAACACAATTTACGTTCCCTAATAAAAATTTGTTATTACTCTTCTCCGGGATTTTGTCTAGTAGGTGACCGTTCAAACGCATTTTTCCAGTAGAACTATGCGAAACAAAGTATTACCCTGTCTCGGGAGATTTTTCATCAAAATTGTTTGTTTAGATAAAAACGAACTTATCTATTCACAAAATGGAAGCTGAAAGTAACTTTTCTTCTCTAAAATGATAAACTATCTAATTTGTCTATTTTTTTGTTTTATTTGCAGAGGCTCACCCTGAAAAATTTAATTCTAGATTGAGGAACAAAATGTTTTACGGACAAATGGGCGGCAAGGATTTGTTGAAGAGAAAATGGAAAGATCTTGCCGATTTCGTTATATTAGAATGTGATGGACAAAATATTACGCAAAAATTGAAGGAATTGAGAGTGCATGCGATAGTTTTTCTCAACATCTCCAGGTAAAAAATGCATTGGTTTGTAGCTAATCTCTATATTCTTTATTTGTAAATTGAATAAAACAGATTAATATCTATTGTAACGTACATCGATGTTACCAAAAATTTGTAGCCATTTATGAATGATGGAAATTAAAAATTAAAGTAATGACTACGGCTAGTAAAATATCGGTGTGGATTCTTTGAAGAGCTAACGATTCCAGTAAAAATCTACTTCATATTCAAAGTAATAGGTAAATTTTCTAAGTGAATATAAGCAGATGTCTCCTGGAAAGTTATGGATTATAAATTTACAAATTTAATTTACTGCTGATTATAAAAAAAATATTGACAACTGACATTTTTAACAACTGAAAATCACCTTAGACAGAAAAAATGGATAACCTAATGGATATCCAAATTTGGCAAGTTTACAAAAGATCTGTTGGTAATACAATCTAACAAAAAGGAAACAAAATTGCCAGACATATCGCACTGATAAAAAAATATCTTGAAGAGCAAACGACACGAAAATGCTTAAACAGCATGTAATTGCTCTACTGCCTTCGATTTCCCTTGGCCAATCTAGTGGTGACGTGAACAGGTGGTAGGTTCATCAAGACGTCAAATGCGTCTGTTGATGCAGCATGCCTTCGGATGTCTCTCAGCTTTCATATTGTCTCTGACTACGTAGTATTCAGCTACCATATTACCAAAACTTGCTAATTTTTGTTAGTAGTTCCAGTTTTTTCGCACATCCATCAGATTAAGAACTATGGTACTTTTTTGGATTATTTTCTGTAGGTATTAGGTCCATGAGGTCGAATATGGTTCACAAGTATTTTGCCTCTTGTGCAATTTCAATTTCTCCCCTGTGACTCCAATCCTTCAAGAATGTTTTTCTTGGTCAAAACTATCATAACTTTGAGAATTAGTTCCACATCTTGGCGCTACTTTTGCAATAATCGCAATATCATCGGCGAAGGCACCTTAAACAATGCATGTCTTCGTATGGTTGGCTCTCCAATAATCCATCCACAGAAGATTTGATATCACCCCTTTTGTGAACAAACCCTACCTGCACTAGTTGTCATTGTGGTCTCGCCAACAAATGATACCCCCTCTAAGCTGGTTTTTAACCATTCATTGACACAGGAGGGATGGAGCTTCTTTTTTCTCTAGATCTTTGACGCTTACCCTTGTAGATACATTGTTGAAAGCACCCTCAATATCTGAAAATTTTACCATGCTGTGATCATCAAGTGCCAAATCTGTTAACGCGTATTGGTGCTGGTTGATCGTGAATGATCTTGTCCTTTCTTGTCTCTTGAGCTCAATTACTGTGATTTAAACAATAGGGTAAGTGTTCAATACATTTGTGAATAATCAGATTTTGCTTATCTTTCTGGTAATGTCGGATGACATGCTATAATTGCTAACGGATCAATACAAAATAGACTTATTGGGACAAAAATATCGAAAAATCACGCAAGCAGTGTTACATTCAACGTTACCTTCGCGGTAAATTCAAAGAGTAACTGACCCTTGTTTCCTAAATAACTAGTTGCTTTAATAAAACAAATAACTGGAATGAATCTGTTTTTTTTTTAATTGAAACGTATTTCTATGTTTTCGTCGTGCTCTCTCATTATTATTTTCGTCTGGAGTTAACGAGGCTGTACTCAATTTTGAGAACAAACATCGCTTTGTTGGTCTATCTAGCTTAATCGTAACCTGTACGTTAAATTTCCGCTCCTTAATTTCACCTAAACGTATACGCTTTGTTATGTTATAAACACTATATCCATCAATTTTTTTCCAGGCTTGACCGAGTTTAATTTGGTTTTTATCTTTACACAGTAGACAAGAACGTTAAAGAAACAGACACGTGTAAACGACAATGACAAAATAACCATGTTTGAATTTCCTCCCAATTACGACGTTATGTATCCGGCAATGTTTAATATTATTAAATTTTTGCTTAATGTTTTCAAAAAAGAGAATAGTTCACAGCAAAGTGTGAAGTTGTTGATTCAGCAGACTAAAAGACCCGGTTTTATAATGTGCAGTTTGTCGTCAGTTCAGAGTCAACAGCCAGTTTTCATTCCATAACTTCATGTTCCGTACCACTCACAATTAAGTGCTAGTGGAAGGTAACTTCCACATATGTATAATAAGATTATTTCCCAATTCCAGCATTTCAAATGATAATTGTGCAGGCGCATTTTGGGAACGACATACTCGACACACTCAAAAATCAGAATCAGATTTATTTTTTGAGACTAAAACTAATAAATGTGTTCATTGGTTTCCTTGTTGCTGCATAATAATCAACTCCATACGACATGAACAATAACATCAGTAGTGGCAATGGAAGCGGTCGCTCTCCCCAGCTCTTTATTAGTTGCTTTGGCAGTTTCAATTTTTTCGCTCGATTCAGCTTTTGATAAGTTGTCATTTGAATTGTCTCGTAGGCTAGGGATTTTATGTCGTAGATCATTTACAGAGATGGAATAAGCACTCGGAACTCACAAATGAAAATTATACATAACATGTGATAAAAACAGCTTTAACTTCTAAACTCAGGACATATACACACATTTTGACAGCTGACACGTGTATTGAAATATAATCGTTCTGATTGGTTTTTGTTTGACGTTCAACGCTGTCCCACATTGCTGCGACAACTGCCAGCCAAACTAACTGCTACCAAATTTGCTCTTGATACGCATTTTTAATGACCTTTCAATCATACATCCAAATGTTAGTTAATAAACTGGAGCCCAACTAGCATTTTTTTTAAACCGATTCTATAAATGTTGCATAAATTAAAAACCACATTTCACTAATGAAAATCACATGAACAAAGTTATTACCTTAATTTTTTCAACAAACTAGTTTATGTGAAAAGACCAGTAGCCCTTATAGATCTAACAGCCTTTCAACTAGATTCTTCTTGGAGAAATCGTTACATCTCCAATGAGACAGTGCTTCACATTCGAAGATAATGTGTGAGGTAGCTTCCTGCTCTTTCATGCCCAACCGACCCTATATATGCCACATACATTTGCTTCCTTAGGGTACAGTGACCAGTGAGACACTTCCCTTATCTGACCACTGCTGGTTTAATACTTCGTTAGTCAGCGAACTGTCGTTTCCTATGGTTTTAAATGAAACTAACTGTTTTTAAATGACTCCACAATATATTTGTAAAAATCTGTAAATTGCAAGTAAATTGACAATTGTTTCGATATAAATATCATCGTCAGAATGACAGAAGTTCCTTTTTTTTTTTTTGGTTTTTTTGTTTTGGCACGTGACTCCAGTAGATCTTATGTTTAATATTAAGCGTTTTCGATTATTTACTTTTGGCTGCTCGTAGCAGCTCGTAGTGACTGAATTCCGTTCGTTTATTACCGGGCGTGACGCCTAGTCTTACCTTCCCCTTGCCCCTCAAGCACATACCGAAAAGTATGAGCTTCAAGCCACGGACATTAAATATTTGACGTTTGTCCGGTTTGACGTTTATTTAAAGGTTAAGATTGTGCCGATTACGATTTAATAAGATTTAAACCTTATTAAAAATATCTAAATATGCAAGATTTTATTATCAAAAACATTATAATTGAAAACTGTTCTTCTAACAACACAGGAAATTCATTGGCATTGGCATTGGCACATGTCAGGTGGTTTTGGGGATCCTAAAAAATCGTGCTCAATTTGCTCTAAAGTCGTGACGACTGAGGCGTCACGCACAAGTGCTTGAAGCCCAAGCAAACGAAAGCAACGATTGAATTAACCGAGACGTACAACCACATGCAGCAGTTTTTGATATTCCAAATACTGGTTTAGGATCTCTGAACTCCTACAATACTGTTCTGCCACGGAACTCGCTTGAAGGTTACTCTATTATAGTTTCCCAAGGTTGAAAGATTTAATAGTAAGTCCCACATCACTGTACATCTGATCTAGTGACATGATGCCTGACTATCCGAGAGTATAAGGATCTCCTGGCCTCTATACCCTCTTATGATGTTCATTTGCAAACACGTGTCGATAGCGTCGATTTGCGCCTGGAATACGGACAGAGGCTTCCCCACCAATGTGTAAACATTGCACCTGGGTCTAGCACCGTGGACTTCAGCAACATTTTCAGTAGTAATACCCCTAGGGTCTTAATAATACCGAGATAATTTTGTCATAGAGAATTCTGAAAGTGTGCTGCTTGATAATAGCCCAAGGCCGCAGGCCGAGGGCTATTATCTTTGAGCAACACGCTTCTTCTCTATGACAAAATTTTGAGTATTTATCCAGACCCGCGGAGAATTCGCTAAGGTAATTTTGTACTTTGTAGATATCAAAAAATTGATTTTTAATCTGACGTTTAATAATTTTCAATACAAACTTTATTAGTTTTAATCAAATATTTTTCATTTTTATTTAAAACTACAGTTGTGAATTAATTGAATCATTAGATGCAATATAGTTGAAATAATACCCTTCTTGGTGTGCGTCATCGATTGTTAATGTCTTTCTAACACATTACGTAGAAAGAAATGGAAAAAACGGCAGGTCTGTGATTAATCCTAATCAAAATATCACAATAATGAACCGTTTAAAAGTATTACAAACGTTAACCCTAATCTTTGACTTACAAAAATTTGATTGGTTGATGTTTAGATTACGCTCAAGCTCAACCTATCAATCGAGAGTTTAAAATACTATGAAGGCGTTACTTTCGTAGCGGCAATAAGTCTTACGTCTTTTTCTTCTGTCACACTAACAGTTCTTGACAGGTCTGTACTTTGTTGTTTACGGTCAATTATTATTTATGAAAGGTGAATATCAATCTTATTGTTATATTTATTTAAATAATACAAAAAATATGGATGAATACACGGAAAAACATCAGTATTTTGAAAGTTCTCAAGTGTTTTGAGTTAGAAAAAGAAGCTGGTAATTATTAATTGCATAGCCTTCTCGAATTTGGCTAAATACAATCCTGATGATCTTATTCATCAAATTTAAGGTTAGCTATATGTCAAAATAGCAAATAAAATAAACGACATGCCGAAAACCCGGATATACGTCACAATCGATGACGCACACCAAAAAGGGTATTATTTTAACTATACCAAATCTTCGGGACATTTTTAATCCAGTTGTCAGTTTGACAGTAATACCCCTAGGGTCTTGATAATACCGAGATAATTTTGTCATAGAGAATGCTGAAAGCGTGTTGCTCGATAATAGCCAAAGGTCGCAGGCCGAGGGCTATTATCTTTGAGCAACACGCTTGAAGTCCGTCAGGACGAGGGATTTGGATTCGGTTTGTTTGAATGTTTTTGCCTCAAATAAACAAGTTTGAGTAATGAAAATGAAAAATTATGTGATAAAATTTGAAGATCGGGTTGTATTTGGGAATATTATTTTTTTTAACAATTCCAAATGTATTTAAATGTTCAATATTCTCTTGGGTGATGGCGCTGAATCGGTTTATGTTCATTTTTCAATAAACTTCGAAGCACTTTTAGTTGTCAATAATGAAAAAAATTTTGACGTTACAATGTAAACAAGGTATTATCGATGAGGAAGCAGAATTATCAGTATAATACCGAATGATTGGTTAGAATAATGTATTGCTATTGGTTAAGACCACCAAAATGTCAGATTTTGACAATTAAAAAAAATAATCAAAGGTAATACCACAAGAGCTTCAAATTTTATCGATAATTTTTTCTTTTCCAAGAAAACTTGTTTATTTGGCAAAAATATGAAAACAAACCGATTGATAAAATCACGAGTCCGTTAGGACGAGGGATTTTATCTAAATTCGGTTTGTTTGAATGTTTTTGCCTCAAAATAAACAAGTTTGAGTGATGAAAATAGAAAAATATGTGATAAAATTTGAAGAGCGAGTTGTATTTGGGAAGATTATTTTTTTCAACGATTTAAAATGTATTTAAATGTATTAAATGTTCAACATTCTCTTGGGTGATGGCACTGAATCGGTTTGTGTTCATTTTTCAATAAACTTCGAAGCACTTTTAGTTGTCAATAATGACAAATGTGAAGTAAAATTTTGACGTTTCAATGTAAACAAGGTTTTATCGATGAGGAAGCAGAATTATCAGTATAATACCGAATGATTGGCTAGAATAATGTATTGCTACTGGTTAAATCCACCAAAATGTCAGATTTTGACAAGTGAAAAAAATAATCATTTTAATATCCATCAGATTCCAACATCAGCAGTGCTGCGCTGTTTTTAAATTCTGAATTGTTCAATAAATTGTTTATTTTCAGTTATGGGGGAGGTACACATCCCTGGAATAGGTCGATGGGCACCAATGAACCAAGTACTGATGATGCGCTGATAGAAGTCGTCGGTTTAACTACATATCAGCTGGTAAGTTGCTTTTTCAGTATATCCGTTCACACGTTGCTATGGCAATTACGATTGAGCATGGATTGAACTGTTATTATCACACTTCTCTAGGAGCAAGGTAGTACGCATACGACATACATCAACAAGTCTGAGTGAAATTTATGGATCATCTTTTTGCAATACTGCGCTTCCCGTAGCTTGGAGAAAATATTGTTGAATTATAAATATTTCCGATCGGATGTTTGGCAATGGTTTGGCAATTAGTATTATATTTGACGTTTTCAATTTCTACTTTCCGATATTCGGCTGTTTTAACCAAGCAAGGTGACATATTTAGTTGATCTATCTCATCAACTTCACCTTAAAACGGGGTCCCTTCAGAAAATCACAGCTTAAAACTTGGAATGTGCGCTCTCGACATTTTATCGAAGATTAGTTAGCTCTTCTGTCGAAAAGACGAAAAGTAATTGTCTATAATCTGAATATTTTCATCGTACCGGCACTTAATATCACCACTTAAGGATAAATAATACATACTTCGAAAAGAATTTGCTTTAATTTTTTGGAAATATCACAATTTAAGTTTTTAAGCAGGGCCGATGCGGAAATACAGTAGGTTCAACGCTACTTTTGTTGCCCTCTAGCACAATACGTCCGACCTGTCCCTGTCACGTTTTCTGGAATGGTAAGAAATAAAACTGAAAATAGATATTCCCAATAATAGAAAAAGGTATTACTAAGAAAAGCATAGTCTCCTTTTATGGTCTCCAAATTGAACTCGAATTGTTGAGTTTAGTAACAGTTTTTTTTATGGCATTCGTGTTTCTGCTACTAACTACTGATAATCATTGATAGCGCGTAGATTACTTTATTAGAATGAATATTATGATATCAGAAGAATTTTGAAGAGCTGGATAGCCCACTTTCTCATCTCAAGATAATTTTCTCCGCTGAAACCTATTTTAAGTGGAGTTACGCAAGGATCTATTCTGGGACCATTGCTTCATTTGTTGTATACGGCTGATCTCCCTGAGCATATAAAAAATAGATGTTCGTTCTACACAGATGATGCTGAAAAACAATACAATATTGTTCGTCCATCGGACGCACATATACCATTCAGATCCAGCTCTATACATCCTATGGACGATCCCAAATCTACAGTTATGGACGATTCAGTTTAGTCCAATATTGTACACTCACTGGATGGTCTTGGTACAATACAGGGTGTCCCGAATAAGAGTGACTGATTTTAAACATAAATGCCCAGCTTATTAATTGC
>CAJUYI010000440.1:66253-81672 GCA_910591695.1 Galerucella pusilla
CTGGGGGCACTAATTGAGCACATTAATGCAGCAGCTCGCGTAACATTATTTTATATCACAAAAATAAAATAATAGTTTTAATAATTATTCTACTATCACAAAACAGCTTTATTTAAACTCTAAACAGGAACACACCACGAGTAAAATCTTCCATCACCAGAGGTCAAACAACACGTTATAAATAAAACAGGTAAACAGAACCTTCAAGCTTTCGAAAGGGACAAAGAAACAAATACTAAACGTCGTCCTCTCTCAGTTGCCCCTGGCACACAGCTATTCATTCCATCAAAGCACACGGGTCCTTTCCAGTTACGTAGTATTGAATTCAATGAAAATATCTCAATTCGTATATGGAAAATTAAATTGGCCTGGCTTGACCCATTCGAATGGAAATTCGTATAACAGAAGACGCATACCGATTTCAAGAATACAAATACTCGATTTCATTCGAATTTTTCACGAATATCGCCAAATCCATATACCTACAGATATATTCCAAGAATTTTGTACCAGGCGACAGTTACTTTTATCCAAATAGCATTTGGCAAAGGAAAATTAACATAGAGGGTCTTGAATATAGTGATTAAGATTTCAAAATTCGTGCCAAAATACTGTTTTTAATACTGAATATAACAACAAAATTCAATCAAAATCGGTTGAAAATGTGGATTTTACAGGGGTGCTTCCAAACAAAATGAGTCACACCGTATAACGAGATTATTGCGATTTATGATAGTCAAGGACATTGCTAGGAGACGAGACGAGCCGAGTTACCTATGATGTCCGAGATGGTGTTAAATCGCTTATAATCGAGTTAAATTCAAAGCTTTATCACAGATTATAAAGAGAACAGATACGAATCCCGGTAAAACATCAAACGATTTTAAGCTAAGTCTTCAATAACCTTGGACCTTTAACTCGGTATGGCCGCGATGTTGCCAGTTTAAAATATTTTCTGAATTTCTTATCAAATTGCACTGTTGACTCGGGGACAATAACAATTTCTAGTGCCGGATCTAGTTTTTTTGGAAGTTTCCACTAAATCTTTAAAACTGCGCCATGAATTAAAAAAATAATCATAATCGAATATATATTTATGTATTTATTTAATACCTATATGTACATTCCTATGATTTGTTACAAATAGTCATTACTCTTGGGAGATTAATTGATAAATACATTTTTAGATAACACAAACAATCACAAAAATCAATCAAATTTTAAAGTACAAATAATTCTCAATTTATTTATGATCAAAGGGAGTTGGATATCGAAAGAACTATTTTTCCCTCCGAAGAAAATTTATTTGGACACAGTCTCTGTATGAACAAAACACTCCGTCGTGATGTTTATTCATTTTATAAGAATAATAGATAGTCTATACCACTATATTTTTATAGTTAATATTACCACAATGCACCTAGTGCACCAGTGACACCTACGGCCTAACGACTTCGACAATTGCGGAACTAGCCAAACGTTACACCCCTGCTCAATCCCTTGAGAATGGGGATGGAATAAAAGGATGCAGTCTTGCCAGGATCAACCTGGGCGACCCTGGGAAGCTGGCGCCGAAGAAATATTTGGCGATGACCAGGAAAAACCTACGTTTAACAGTAGGATTTCTGACTGGTCACTGTCAACTAAGGAAACACCTCCATACTATGGGGCTAGTGGACACACCTCTATGCAGGATGTATGAACAGGAAGATGAAACTGTCAGGCATGTCTTATGCGAGTAACCGGAGTTATCGTCAATAAAAGTGTGTGTTCGGTGAGTCTTGGCCTACACCTGCCGATATAAAGGAGATGTCTCCTAGTGACCTGTCCACCTTCCTGAGAAGGACAGGATGGACAATAACCTAGGAGGACAACTCTTTGGGAGGATGTACAATGGGTCACATGTGGTCTAAGTGCTGTGAGCCTACACACTCACCCTCCCTACTCTACAGATACAGATACCACAATGCACAACCGATTAGTCAAATAACACAATTAATATCGCCGATTGAACACCTTCAAAAAATGAAGCAAACAAAAGTGGCGTTATGAATGTTGAGCACAGATTACAAGTGATTTTGAGCATGTTTTGACGTTTTGATTAGGTTAGGTTAGATTAGCCGTCACCGTTATTGTGCATGGTTGCCAAGGATATTGTTTGTGAGAAAAAGTATATATTTATGGTATGATTTTCATACATTATAATCTTTTCAATTGTATAATTCTTTTAATGTTAATAAAATTGATTTAAAACAAATAATTATCGAATATTTGTATCTGTATAACTATCACACTTAAGAAAATGCTTATAAAATATTTGACCTATGATCCTAAATTGAAATAAATATTATGCAGATTGACCACCCTGTTGACAAATCTCGCGAAGCAGCCCGAACGGAGTCGACATAAGACGATCGGCATTTGAATGGGTATGTCCACCCAACTCTCTCTCTTTTTACTGTTCTCTGTCAAGCGTTCGTATCTGTTCTCTTTATAATTTGTGGCTTTATCGTATCATAGACAACGGCGATGCAAAAATGTTTTGTCATGTCATTTTGGCATTTAAGAAAATCATGCAAGATTTTGATATTCCTGCAGCCAACACTATAAGATTGAACTTGCTTCCGGACAAATCTAAAATCCATAATGAAAAATAATATTGGCAGTTTCTTGCGTGGCGAAGTACATGTTCAAGGTGCAGAAGGAACGGTGTTGCTGGCGTAATTCGCAAAAGGAACTTTCGGTTCTGGTCGACTTCGCGACCCTCGGAATGTTATGTTAATTTTAAATTTGTTTGAAAGCTTACCTTAAATGACGCAGATTAGAACAAAAATTTCGATGGATCGTCCAGTAATTACTTCAAAAATCACGATTTTAGTTCAAAAAATGGTACTTCTTCAACACTAATTAATGCTATTTCACGATAAATATTTTTACTTTAAACAGTAAGGGTTATTATCTTCAACTAAATGTGAGTCTGTTTCACACAAAAAAAACGAAAGAAAATACTTAAATTGTGCAAATTTTTTGAAATATTCCTAAGCATAAATATTTTCTTTTGACACTCAAGCTTATAAAATTACACACTTATATCACAGAGTACACCATCTAACAAGAGACGAAAGCTTTGTCGGTTCCTTTGAAGTTGGACTTAAACGGAAATACGTCGAGACTGACAGATATACTACTACTACTACTACCATCTAACTAAGGCAGTGACAACCAAACCACAGAGTACTGAGTAACTGACGGGAACGAACAAACGGAAGTGTCGACCATGTGTCGACTTGACATTGGCATATATACTAATTAATTCACGCATGTGCACACAAAATTGCGATCACGAAAACGGCTTTCATTCGCCTCTTGTTAGATGGTGTACTCTGTGCTAATATCTTATGACTAGATATCCTAGGTTCACAAATTAGGATCAGGTGACACTTCCTAACGGCGTTGTCAAATGGTCTCAATATTTTTTCATTAAAACGTTTTATAGCAATAGGGCTATTTCTATTAAAAAAAACATTGCAAAATTCCGAGGGTCGCGAACCTTACCGGACCCGAACTTTCTGCTTTATCTTCATTGCCGAAATATTACGAGAGACTTTAGAACTGAATACGTCCCATCAAGAAGAAAAACGTTGGTTCCTCCTCCTTCTTCGCGGTCGGATTATTTTAACTGTCAAACTGACACTCTTTGTAATTATACAGATAATTAATTATCGATGTAAAACCTGATTATTTTGAAGTACTTATGCCCGGTTTTATAAGCTCGGGTTACCCCTGCCCCGAGAGTTAACCCTGTGACCGGTGGGTGATACAACGTTTTATAAAGCGGGGTTGGAGTTAACCCTGCCCCACCATTTGGCTCGGGTTAAGTCTCGAGATAGCGGTTGTCATGCGGAAAATGCTAAAATGTGAAGAAATGGAATGTTATGTTAAAAACATAGATGCAATATAATAAATAAATAATATCATATTCGATATATATTTATTTGAAATTTTTAATGACTTCCTAGCAGATGGTGAGAAAGACATTATTCAAATGGTTGAGGCACCTCGAGAACCTAGGGTTCTTAAAAATAGAAATGCAGTCAGTACAGCAACTTCTTCTTCAGAGAAGTTTACACCCTTACTGCTGGCAAAATCCATTTTCAAATTTAGTAATTTCAATTTTCCACGCCAACATATAACAAAAAATGTGAGGTTATAGGTTTTGTTGTACCCGAATCATGGAAAAAACACTGTTTTATGGCCCGACTTTCTCTTCTTTTATATATTTTCACAGTAATACGCCAGTGATCTTTGCATCTTAACCCGAGAATTAACCCTCGGGGTAACTCGAGATATTTAACTCTACTTTATAAAACCGGGCATTATGGTATTAGTACTGATTATTTTTTTCACTCGTCAAAATCTGACGTTTTGGTGGTTTCAACCAATAGCAATACATTATTCTAGCCAATCATTCGGTATTATGCTAATAAAGCTGCTTCCTCATCGATAATACCTTGTTTACATTGGAATGTCAAAATTTTACTTAGAATTTGTCATAATTGACAACTTGAAGTATGAAGCAAAATCCTTTTGATTTGTTGAAAAAAATAATCTTCCCAAATACAACTTGCTCTTCAAATTGTATAACATAATTATTCATTTTCATCACTCAAACTTGTTTATTTGAGGAAAATGCATCAATGCATTCATAAGTTATAATCAATGCACTTAACTTAACTAAGCTGATCGTTCTGATTGGTTGAAAATGATACGAAAAAAAAATCAGTATAATACCCACTGATTGGCTAGAATAATGTATTGCTATTGGTTAAAACCACCAAAGTGTCAGATTTCGGCAAGTGGAAAAAATAGTCGATAAAATTTGAAGCACTCGAGGTATTACCTTTGATTAAACCTTCATTATATTATTTGAACTAAGTTGAATACATACTCATGACACGTTTCGCTTACACAGTAGATTTCTCAAACGCAAAGCTACTGTTTTAGCGAAACGCGTCATGAGTATGTATTGAACTTAGTTCAAATAATATAATGAAGGTTTAAACAATAGTAGTTTGTACAATTAGTGCGCAAAGCGTCACTTTTCCCACGAGCGCAAAAGTTTGTGGCACCAGCCGTTAGGCAAATCTAGCGAGTGGAGAAAGTGATTTGCGTACAAGTTGTACAAAATATTTTTTCCACAACCACATTGATTAGTGAAAGAAATACAGTAATTTATATAGTTATTTTATTCAAACTTTGAACACAAAGAACTTACAATATGAAAATGAATAGAAAAATCAGTTGAATCTAGGTATAATTAATTGTAAAATTTGAATAATTCTGTATTATTATTATTTTATCCAAACAAGAAAGATCAATAAAAACACAAAGTCCAAACCACAATTATTCAATTTTTGTCCACCAACGAGGACAAATTATTCAGCAGCTAGTTTCGGTACAAAATTCCCATCATCAGGTTACAATAGGTATACTTAGTATAAAGATCCAATGAGATTATATTACAAGTTGAGACAAATACATCTAAATATTGTTGAAACAAGATATAATTTTTTTTTGACATCAAATAATTCTCAAATACAAAATTACTTTATAATCTAAGGTTAAATATTAAAATGAAGAAACATAATTCAGTTACCTTCATGAAACATGTACAATCGGAAGAGTCTTAATCTGCCGCAAATACTATAAATTAATTCTAAGAGCTCATCCATATCTCAAATGTGGTTGTATGAAATCAAACCAATGGTTCAATAAAACTCAAAGTCCAAACCACAAAATTTAATAAAAGTTCCTCAAAAGACACTTATGATGTGCTACTAGTTTCGGTACAATATTACCATCACCAGGCTACAATATAAAGAGAAAAGGTAAACTTAATACATGAAGATCTTACAAGATTCTGTTAAAATAATTAAGCAAGAGTTGTTAATAGATATAAAATGGATATGAAAATAATATTAAAGTTAAAGTTAACTATAAATTAATGTTTCAACGGCAATTGAGTGTGTTTGGGAAGGAAAGAGAAGGAAACATTTTCTGTGAAATACATGAAGAAGATTTAATAATTAGAACAAAAAAATTGGAACGGACACATTGGAAAAATTTTTAAATTTACAGTTGAAATATCCAAACGGAAATTTTCTAGAATGACATAGTACTGAAATGAGATTTCGAAGTACTACGATTTTAATGGGGCTGGAAAGACATCCATTAGCCACTAAACTCGTTGATATATTGATGATGAAGTTGTAATCAAAATAATTATTAGATTGAACATGATGAATGTAGATATCCATCTAGTAAATTTGGAAATTAAAGCAAAATTACGGAATATTTTCGGTCACAGTCTTAATATACAGTACATTTGCTTTAGTGTTGCCATTGTATTATGAGTAACTTAGGTTTTGTAAGTATTGGTACGTTTATGATGTTAATAATTATCAATAAGATATCATATATAAATGTCTTAATTTTCAATGATACGATAAAAAATTAATGTCTTGAGATGATTGTCACTTTCAAATAATCAAATTAGTCGCGTCAATGAAGCCTTTGCTTCGGAAGTCCTCAAGAACAGCTCCGATTTTGAGGAATCTTTTTTTTTATTTTGTTTTTTTATATTATTTAAAATCAGAAACCTCTTAGAGCGGGGACGGAACTACTTATATTGTTTAAACAATATCAACGACATTTATATAAAAAATTCAGTTTGGTCTCTATTTTTTTGTAAGAAAATCTCCATATATTAATCTTATTGTAACAAATAGTTGTTACAAAAAAGTTTTTAAAAATGATTCAATATTAAAACAAAAAAAAAACATTTATGTGCTACCTGCTATGTCGAGGCGATTTTCTTTACCAATTTTCTAAATAGAATTATTTAGCTAAAGAACCAGCGCATTCGTAACAACATACTATATAATATTTAATGTTGCATTAGAAAGTTTTGGGAAAAAAATGAAAAATTTGTAGATATTTGTCAACAGTATATTAGATATTTACGTGATAATTATGGCACTGATGTTAAAGTTGTATTTGATGGATATAGTAATGATGGAACTAAAGTGTCTGAGAGAAATCGTAGATATATCGGCAATACTTCCATTGATTATTTATTTGAAGAAGACATGCCTTTAAACACAACGAAATAGGAACTTTTAAGTAATAGCAAAAATAAAAATAGGTTTATTAATCCGCTCTGCAAAAAACTGGGCGAAAATAATATTGAGTAGAGTCAAGCCGAAAGTGATGCTGATCGATTAATTGTGCAATCTGCTATAGATTGTTCCTCTCTTCAAGTAGTTGTTGTAGCTGAAGATATTGATGTGTTAGTTTTATTGATGGCTTTAGCACCTGATGATAAAGAAATGTTTTTTCTAAGACCACTAAAAAATAATATCTTGCAACGAGTTTACTCAACAAAAACAATATTAGAGAAATATCGCAATATTAGAAAACCCATCTGTTTTTTATTCATGCATCCACTGGATGTGATACCACATCCGCTTTCTATAACAAAGGCAAAAATGGTTTTATTAAAGTTTTTGATAATAATCAAAAATTACATGCAGCAGCTGAAAATTTTATGGTTGAAGCAAATGAAGAAGTGCTTTTTAATGATGGTATTGATTGTATTCTAGCAATGTATGGTGCTAAAACTGTCAAATGCTTGAATAAACTGCGATATAAACTTTTCATAGCATTAGCTTTAAAAAATAAAAGCGTACTACTTAATTCCTTACCTCCGATAGAAGATACAGCAAAACAACATATTAAAAGAGTCTACTTACAAGTTCAGCAGTGGAAAAATAATTCATCGATACCACCTGAAGAATGGGGTTGGCGAAAAGAGAATTATTTAAAACCAATCAAAATGACACAACCAGCAGCACCTGACAACGTTTTAAAATTGATATTTTGCTCTCGCAAAACAGGATGCGGTTCAGCGTGTGGCTGCAGAAAAAGTGGTCTTCATTACTCACCCTCATGCATAGTTTGCAGGGGAAATGACTGCAGTAACCACCCACCACTTGAAGAAGATGAAGAAGTCTCCGAAACACGAAATGAGAATGAAAATTAAATGTACTTTTTTGTATATAAAATAATGAATTTTCTATGGTCAATAAAAAATTTATATTTTGGTCCACAAATTAATTCCATGTCATTACTACACAGAACAAACTTATAGATAATTGTTTATAACATTCATTAATATATTTATATATATATTATATATATTTATAAGTTTTCAATGGATATTGTATAGTAGAAATTTTTTTGTGCATGAATATCACAGATATTGTTTAAACAAGAAAAATAGTTCCGTCCCCACTTCAAGAGGTTTCTGATTTTAAAGAATATAAAAAGAAAATTTTGAAAAAAAAACATCAAAATCGGAGCTGTTCTTGAGAACTTCCGAAGATTGCCTGTTTTATGTATTCATTGACTCCACTAAATGTGAATATAAACGTTTTGTTGTTATTCTTCAAGTAGATTTGTTTTTCCAGGTTATATCTTTTTATAACGAGAAATACTTCAATAGTTTGTGGTTAAATATATTTGTCTATGTAAATTTAATATCATAATGATATTAATGGAGTTTTATGATTTTTTCAGCAATAAATATAGGTAGAATAGAAGTAAATCCCGTGTCGGATTTGGAGCAAATCAGGGCAATTATCAATAAAATGTTAGAGGAGCATAAGCAGATGATGTCTTCAGATTGGTGCTTTATCGATTGTAAGTGATAAAAAATGTAGATATTTATGAAAGTATTTCAAATAGCGCCTTTTGGTCCGTTTGTGTTAAGCTTTTTGACGTTTTAATCACAAAATCCTTTATCGTTTGGCGTTACGTCGCGAAATAAGGTCGAACAGTTTAAAAGAATCGACAAAATTTAAAGAAGCTCTGCCAAGTAAAGTGGAGGCAAATTTGTAGCGATCAAATCTTTTCAATAAAAACTTTAAATTGCCATTCCTTTAGTGGAGTAACTTTTTTTCGTTATTGTAAATCTTTTTAATCACCTTTATTCTCTGGATCCTCGTTAATATTGTTTAAAACTATTGGTTTCCTTTTATTGTGTTGCGAGTTCAAATTGTTTCCACCTGCCTTCCGCTGTATGCTTTATTTCCTTCTTCGTTCCTCAAGATATACCTACTACAACGCCTATTTCATAAAATCTAGCTCTGCAATCTTTGACATACTCAATGCAACATTACCATCATTTAAATGACTGTTGGATTGTTGATTTATGCATTCATGCCTGAAATGCAGATGCAAACTAACTCAAAGATGCGTAAACGCTACTCCCGATTATGGTACAATGAGCATCCTATTTCTCTGTCAATTTCATATCTATCAGTATACCACGTCAGCGTTCCATCCTGATTGCATATTTCCGTCCCATTCCAGTATAACTGGGGTGTCAATAATTTTGGCCAGCATGTTATTACGTTTTTGATAATTGTTGTTGTAATTCTGGAATAACTGTGGGCGATGGTGTCTTTGAAACAATTCCCATTGCACTCCAGCATACTTGAAGCCATTCTAGTTCTTTTTGGAGTGAGATTTTCATTTTTTCAGCTTGTACAGCCGAACGTTTCTTCCGTATCGACAAAGCACAGGAAAGTCTACACTACGTCTTTGATATTTGTAGTGAAAACCTGTATATACTCGAATGTGGTGACGAAACAGTCCCTCCAACGCCTGAAGACGAAACTGCTAATCCCTCACCAACGTCCAATCATCAGACTCCTTATAACATTCCAGAAATGCGGTTTAGGTAAGTCATTAAGAAAGTATTTAGAATTTTTTTTGTTAACTGAAGAGTTTCCAGCAAAGAGGACGATCTTGATTCGCCTAGCGATCAACCGCCACTTTCGCCAAAAAATGTAGAAGACTCACAAGAAGAATTTCCGAATGGTCCTGAAGATACTTTGCCTATAGACAATCAGCAGTTGGCGAGAGTTTCGTCAGATGCCAGTATGAAAATTAGAAGGTACATTAACATAGTTTTAGCTCTCACACATTTGTATACTAAACCCTTGATTGAAGTCGGATGAAAACATTGATGGATATGTCTAAAATATTTCTCATCCAAAAATAATTCGCTCAAATTGAAAACATCCGCTAAGCTTTCCAATATTCATCATCATCTGCTCGGAGCAACATTATATTTTTCCACATTGATTAATTTTGTCATTTGGACAGTTC
Organism: Galerucella pusilla; assembly: GCA_910591695.1. Taxonomy (NCBI): domain Eukaryota; kingdom Metazoa; phylum Arthropoda; class Insecta; order Coleoptera; family Chrysomelidae; genus Galerucella; species Galerucella pusilla. The sequence goes on from CAJUYI010000440.1 coordinate 76,487, forward strand.
CTTTTTCCTACCGAACAACTTACAAGAGCAATTTTTAATAATTAATCCACAAAATACCAAAGAAAATATGAACTGCGATTTTTAATATCTCTCTATTATATCTGTGTACTTCCATTTGCACTCAGAAGTCACTGTCAACAGATACAAAAAGGTACTTGTAACTATATTTGAGTATACTTATTAATTTTCAATTATATATAAATGGAGGTAAGGTTAAAACGTCACCTCCATGTAGTAGATTAATTGTGACCCGTGATTTAGATGATTTCCGTTCCTTGATACATTTTTTGCAAGAGACACTGCTGAAGTAAAAATTGATCATTTCAACTTTTTTGTAACTACCAATCATTTAATCAGAATTATTCCCAAAAAGTTTTCATTTTCATTTATTTTAATGCTAATGAGGTGGTGAACTTAACAAAATTGAAGAAAGTGTCGCGGGACACACGGTAAGAACTTTAGTTCCTTTTAAGCAATAATCAAATTTTTTGGATCAATAAATAAATACACATATTAATATAAGAATTTATGTTACTCTGGATGAAATTTCATTTAACAAAAATATGCAGTAGTATTTATTATAAAAATCTTATCATTAACTTGATTGGCACAAAGTACATATTAAGTATTCTATTAACTGTAATTAATAATACAATGTATGCTGACAATCAACATTTTGCGCCGAGAGACTAGCTCTGAGACTGAGGAGAGAGCGCGAGAGCCCACGCGCTCAAGGCACATAACGTAACAACGTAACGTAACGATCAGATCTTTTGCGTTGCGACCTCCCTCGCTCCAAGTAACGTAACGGTCAGACCAATGTAACATAAAGAACTGAAGTTCTAAAAATATGATGTTTCCTCCATGTTAATAGTTATTGGTGGACAAAAGCGTAACGAGGACTCAATTACTTCAAATATTTCTAGAACTTCAGTTCTTTATGTTAGGTTGGTCTGACCGTTACGTTACTTGGAGCGAGGGAGGTCGCTACGCAAAAGATCTGACCGTTACGTTACGTTGTTACGTTATGTGCCTTGAGCGCATGGGCTCTCGCGCTCTCTCCTCAGTCTCAGAGCTAGTCTCTCAGTGCAAAATGTTGATTGACAGCATACATTGTATTATGAATTACAGTTAATAGAATACTTAATATGTACTCTGTGCCAATCAAGTTAATGATAAGATTTTTATAATTAATACTACTGTATATTTTTGTTAAATGAAGTTTCATCCAGAGTAAAATAAATTCTTATATTTATATGTGTGTTTATTTATTGATTCAAAAAATTTTATTATTGCTTAAAAGGAACTAAAGTTGTCACCGTGTGTCCCACGTGTCGATTTGAAGATTCAACTTTGGATAATTTCAAATGTTCGCCATTTACCTATGCTGTGACGTACATTACCTATAAGAGAAGTTAGCTACGTACGGATCGACATAGAACCGCAATTTTGTTTGTTGTCTTCCTTTTGAAAATCATGATGGTTTAACAAAACATTCATGGTATTTACGAATATTATTACGCAATTCAGTGACCTGTCAAATAAAATTCAATATGGCGTCTCAGGTCCCTTTTTCTCGAATCTCAGTCGAAAATGTCGCATGAAAATTTGAGGTCGCGCTCTCGAACCACCTTAGACATTTTGCCGCATATGTACTTGTGGCAATGATGTGAATTTATAAAAGTCTGGCTGCTATTCCCAAATAAAGTCAAACAAAAATCAAAAAGAATAGTTTGAATAACAGGATTATTTGATGTGTTCATGTCGTGCTTCTATTACTATTTACTTATTTAGCTTTTAACATACATACCGAGTGTATAAATAGTCAGTATTGCAGTGAATTGCAAATAAATTGTTAATAGAACTCGTGACAATCAAACCACGCCTGATCTTTTAAATATTTTCTCAGGCATATTACATGCATTTTTAAGTTCATAACTTCTACGTCCAAATATTCCAAGCCCTTCATCAGGATATAAGTAACCTGCTCTTCGTAGTCCTCCATGGTTTATTGAAAAAAAAAATACGTTTCCTACATGTAACCTAACCACAACAAATTAAAATCTCGCATATATAACGATTTGTCACTTGCTTAAGCCCTAGTGAGATTTCTTCGCATGAAAATTGTCCATTTCGACATTCAAAAATTGCAGTTTCACTTTTTTGCGACATTTTGAAATGTCGCTTATGACATTCATCGATCGAGATTCGAGCATACGGGCCCACAGCATACAAGAATATGGTGGTCTAGCCGTTCAGGTAACATCGATTGACATCGATCACGAAGATGAACGAAAGTTAGTAGTGGAGGTGCGCATGCGTCCAAGTAGCCTTTAACCTTCTATTCGATGTATTTGAATGTGAGCTGATTAGCACAGTTAATAGGGTACTTAGCTAAAACCCAGAGGTCGTGCATTTAAAAGTGTGTCCCTATTTATTTAAATACAAACTTTGTTATTGTTAAATGTAATTATTTGTTATTATATATTTTTAAATATTTATCTACTTTTATTCTGTTTTCAGTTTATTGAAATTGTGGTTGAATACTAAATTTTGAATTTGTTTCATTTTCCATTTCCTCTGCAAAAAATAATTTTTTAAAAAAAATTGTTAATATGTAATAGTAATAGAGATCAAACTACTTTACCTTTCCATTGGTTGAAATCTTCAATTGAAATGAAACAGAGATTTTTTGTAACTAATGGAATTTGATGTACATCTTTGAAATGGTGGATCAGGTCTTTCCTATGCAGATCATGATATTCACTAAGTGGACATTTTTTTGAATTTCTTCCTGTTTTCCGGTTATTTTCATCTGGATTTCCTTGACTTGTTTTTGTTTCTGTTCTATTTTTATTTTGAATATTATGCGTTTTTAAGTGACGGTACAAGCCTTGTTTCTGGTTAAATGTTTTTATACAAATCCTTTCACAACGGAAAGATGAAGACTGAATGTTTTTTCTATAACGGAGAGGGGCTAAATTTATCAGATTTTTAACATGACATTTCCTAACATGGCTTCGTAAATTTGATATTGTACTAAAGCCACTATCACATTCTTTGCAATTATATTTCATTTTACCGTGAATCTTAATAAATTTAAGTACTTATGCCGGTTGCACCAACCGACCGTAAAATCAGTCGATACAATAACCGTTGATCGACCGATTAATCGATGATTCTCCGATTTTGCGCCAGAAAAATTTACAGTTGGTAGATACTTGAGCCGACCGTTGAATGTGAAGTGAAGTGAGCGTTTGAACTATAACCCTACATTATACGTATTGTCAATGTCACATAAAATATAATATAGAAAGAAAAAAGAGAAGAAATTGAATTTGAAAATAAGTATGGTTGCAAATTTACTTCAATTGTAATTAATTTATGTAATACTACATTTGTATTATATATAATTGAAGTTAGCTCAAAATATATTTGTTACATTCGAATTTCAAAAAAAAGTGTTAATCAAATGAATTCGTAATGCATTCCCATTTCGTTCCAATTCAGAATCTTGATGTTCAACTCCAATTTTATTTTCAATATGTTGATCCCAATCAATTTCAAAAAATGTTATCGTTTTCTATTGCTATGTGCCAATGATTACCATTAATACATTTTCAACCTATATTTGCATTATCACAGGAAAGCGTCGTTTCCAAATTCCGAGTAGTATTTCAATATCATTTCTAGTAGATACTAATATGTGAGTTTTGATAATTATTTTGGAATTGTGTTTAGGGGTTACCCAGTGGTCTCATTAGGTGGTTTGTGCACATGTTTCCTATCAAATCCCGGATAGCTTGCTTCTATATCTGGTATCTTCAATTTCATATCACCAATCAGTTGCACATTGATGGAAAATCAGCCCTTACGATTTCTATTAACAAAATCTTTATATGGGTGCAGTCAATTGCTCAGACAACACCAGGAAATCTAGCAACTTTAAAACTGCTGTTTTACCACACCAATTTCTTCATTGTTCTAGGCATTCCACTTCATAAAGCTATGTAGTACCCTACTCGATGCACTATTCCACACACTGTGCTTCTATGTATGTTAATAATATGATCAACGAGAACTTGTTGAAATCAATCTGTGGCATAGTACCTCTTAACGTTATTAATAATTGATTCATAGGAGTCACTCCATTATTTTTTTCGGAACGTACCTATTGAATATTCTCCAATAATTTACCATAGCTGGTTTACTGTTTCTTTACAGAAACTGTATCTTGCTTTAAATTGTCTGTGGTTAAATAAATTGAATGGATCACATCTCGGTCTTTTGTGTAATGTGTAGTTTTCCGTAATGTTTCAATCGCAATGTGATACCACCTATAAATAATATTGAAAATATTGCCGAATCCGTTCAAACTCCACAAAATCAAACAAATGTAATTAGAAAAATAGCGAGGTTATCACCAAAAACGGTCCGTATTTGCAATTATCGCCCGAAAACGGTCGGTTAATTCTATCCGTAAAATCAATCGATTAACGGACAGCTTTTGGGTGGTGCAACACGAAAGCTACGATTTACGGTTGATCGGCCGATTCAACGGACTGTTTTTCAGCTGGTGCAACTGGGCATGTTTTAATAACTTCCATTCTCACTTATTACTTCAACCGTTGAGTGATAATCAACTCAACATAAACAAATAGAAGGTTAAAGGCTACTTGGACGCATGCGCACCTCAACTACTAACTTTCGTTCATCTTCGTGATCGATGTTACCTGAACGGCTAGACGCTAGACCTTAATAAGGGTCAGATATTCAGTAAACAGCAATCCTAGTATCCGAATAATTAAAATGAATGAAATGTATCGGCAAAATTTTGAACGGGCTCAAATTTTGATAGAATTAAGGGGGAAAATTGTCCAACATTACACCGAAGCAGCCCAGGGATACAAGATTATCTTTGTTCAATAGATTCGGTATTTGTTTGGCTCAACAAAGGAGGACTACCTATTTGAACCTCTAATTTATCAATTTTTCAGTTTTACCATTGTAAACTGTTTTTCGAAATTTATTTTCAATTTGTTTTTATTTAAATAATCTTATTTTGTTTCATTCACGAATTTATTTTTATTTTGGAAGCCGTTATGGCAAAAAGAAATCAAACATATTATCCTAAATCGAGACCAGTGGCGGATTTGCAGTCCTAGCCGCTCTAGGCCCCAGGCCAT
>CAJUYI010000440.1:86672-105507 GCA_910591695.1 Galerucella pusilla
GCCTCTTACCGACGCCCCGTAGCTACAGATAAACTTGCCAAACTATACGTGAACCAAAATCCACGTGGAACGCTTGGCTACCTACATGTTGAGGACGTAGGGAAACAAAAATATATACATTATTGTGCAAGGTCGAATTTGGTAGATGCCCCTTAAGTTGCCAATGCTTGTGTTTATGACGTAAATGTTTCAACAGTTTATTACTGATAGGTTTGTGACTTTTTGGTCAGATTATTGGTATTTTGTTGGAAATCGTTACTTCAAAAATTACTTTTTGGTTTTTTTACCTAAATGAGACATATTCAAAAGAACTACAAAGTCACAATTACCGAATAAATTAACCATGAAGTGAATTTAACTTAAGGGTCGTTATTAATTTGGACGCCATAATGATTATCACTTTCAATTTTGTGTAATTCAAAATTATTGTCGAGATTATACTTCGACCTACTTTTAAGCTCAGAACATTGTTGATATATCATTTTTATGACTAAACTAAATCTAAAAAAAGCCCTTTATACATTTTATCGATTTGAAATTAATTTCTAGACCGCATTACTCTTAACATTTTCATAGAAAAACTGATTATTTTGGAGGCGAATGATAAATTTAGAGCTAAAAGGAGCCATATTATCAGTTAAGTATGCCCGGTTTATGTTTTCGAAGCAGGGACCTCTAAATTGAGCGTGTTTTACTTTGTATTATTTACAAATATTATATTATTGTGATTATGTAGAGCAAGCCACCATAGTTTGGGAGTTTATATCAAACCTATAAAAGATAAAGAAATAAAATGTTGTTCCACGTATCGCCGAGGAGGATGGAAAATATGTTGTCAGAATTACTACTTTATTACGTTATCATGACGTCGTTGAAACGGTATTATTACGTCTTTGTGTCCGTCACTGCAACGTTTTCACGACGTTGTAGTTACCACAAATGTGTTCCCCATTTTGGTACTGGTTACGTGTTAACGACGTATTTAGAACGTAACAACGACTAGTAAAAATGACTTGAAGGTTGACTAAACAGTCAGTTTTACGGTTTTACGACTTAAAATGTTAGTTGGGTATACTTACAATTGAAGGGAATTATATAATAACGTATTTATTTGCTAAAACGAATTCACATTATTGAAATTGTGAGTGTCTTTTGGCTTTTGGAAACGTCAAAAATTAATCAATAATAAAGCTTTTGTCTCATATTCCCGAAATGTTAACTGTGGTCAACAGTTTGTAGCGCCAATTCATTTTTCTATGCTGGATGCTAGCAGTTGAAGTAGTATTTTCAAATATCTGTGCCACACTAGAACGAATAAGAAAATTTCGCTGTGTCATATTTTGCTTACTTCACTAAAAGACCGCATTTAAAACATATCCATTACAATATAAGAATGTATTTAAAAAAAGGAGAGGAAGACGTAAAAGAGACTGAATCAAGGGTTTAACATTTTTTGCTTTTCATCTTATCACTTTAAGGGACCATGCACTTTTAGGAACTTGGATATATATTTAGATAAAATTATAGTAAACACCTAAGAATATTCTTGAAATTTTTGTGAAATATCGATTTATCGACTCTATATAATATTAATTATATTTTGGCTGTCTGCATGATTAAGATATCGGTATTACAAATTGGACTTTTTATCGCTCGATATTTTTCAATCAAACATCTTGTTAGCATGTATTATCAATAAAGTATGGTTTGCACCGTTTGTTTTATTTTTTTATTCCTCTAAATAAAATCGGTATAGTCTATACCATCAATTCGGCAGAATTAAATATCAAACATTCAATTTTACTTTATATATAAGATAAGACGGTACATTTGGCAACGACGCCACAACCATTGTTATAGCAGTTTTGCCGAGTACTTTGCTGAATATCCCCGAAAGTATGCTTTGCTAACACTGCTATCATTCATAAATTTGTATATTTTCATTTTAAGAGGCTAAAATCACGTTGTATAGTACAGCTTAAACTTCCATTAAAATCAAATTTCATTTATAATATGATATTGTCTGATTCTCTTAGTTATAAACTTTATGAACTGTGCATTTATCACCCAAGTCTCAAAAGAACAACACCTGGACCTTAAACCCTATCATCAATTGAATACCCATTAATACTACTTACCCCATCGTTGTTCAATTGTCAATGACTTTGCAATTTTAACTCAAGACACTGTATGAGCCAAAAAAAAACTTGATCTACTGGAATAATTTGCAGATAAAAGAAAATAGAGGGACCAGTCTTAAATTAGCGCCAGAAATATTGAACTCTATATGTGGAAATATGGTTGAAATAATACCCTTCTTGGCGTGCGTCATCGATTGTGACGTATATCCGGGTTTTTGGCATGTCGTTTATTTTGTTTGCTATTTTGACATATAGCTAACCTTAAATTTGATAAATAAAACCATCAGGATCGTATTCAGCCAAATTCGAAAAGGCTATGAAATTAATAATTATCAGCTTCTTTTTCTAACTGAAAATACTTGAGAACTTTCAGAATACTGATGTTTTTTCGTGTATCTAGGCATATTTTTGTATTATTTAGATAAATATAACAATAAGATTAATATTCACTTCTCATAATTGACCGTAAGCAACAAAGTACACACCTGACAAGAACTGTCAGTGTGACAGTAGAAAAAGACGTAAGACACATTGCCGCTACGAAAGTTACGCCTCCATAGTTTTTTAACCTCGCGATTGATAGGTTGCGCTGGCGCGTAATCTAAACATCAACCAATCAAATTTTTGTCAGTCAAAGATTATGGTTAACGTTTGTAAAACATTCAAACGGTTCAGTTAGGTTATGTTTGGGCAGTTATTGTTGGAAACCATATCATCCTTTTTTCGTCGAGGGCAATTTGAATGGCGATCATTATTTTGGTACTATTTCAAATGATGTAATTCCAAGTTTGGCAAAATATCCTGATCCAGGAAACCCTCCAGTTCCATTGAATACGATATGGTTTCAGCAGGATGGAGCACCACCACATCACCAACGCAATGTGTTGGTGCACTGATCTCACATCATTAGATTTCTTTTCATAGTCCAGTAAATTAAGGAGGAAAAAAAGGGAAAGTTAACATTAATGGCGCCCTGTTTTCATCTTCCGGTTGGAAGTTGCATTTGGTACATCATTAAACATGAGACAAAGTTCTGCATGAAAACGCGTGCGAGGCCCCAAAAGACCAGAAAAATAGGTTTTCAGCCAATATCTCCTAAAATATGGCAGTTAGAGATTTTCGGTTGAAATAAAAATCGAAGTTCAGGTCATTTTCTACAAAAATGGTCCTCATGATTTTTTTCGCAACATTAATATTTTCTGCAATAAAATCGGGTTGAAATACCGGAAATTTTGAGACTTGTGAAATATGCAAGTTTTGTACAAAATTTGAGCTGGGGGGTGTTGGAAATCCATTATTTTCAATGTTTTAGATTGTGGAAACCAACTGTAGATGGCGCCACCACATTTTACAGATTGGGAAAATTCTCGGTGCCATAAATGAGAAACCCTGTAACCAGACACTTTTGATGGATATTTATGTTTCCGAGGGTCTTGTTTCTCAGATGAGGCCTCAAGATATACTTATTAGGAAAACGGGCTATAAGATTAATTCTAGCGAGATGGATCTCACCAGTGGACCTGAATCTAGCAACAATCAGCTTTGCACATGTGGCAAAATACTGAAATTCATTAGGCTTTTGGTAAGGAAAACTGAAAATGCCTCAAGAGTGAAGAATATTTACACATAATACTCAGCAACAATTTCTTGCATATTCTCCGCAAATTTTTGCAAATTTTTTTGCAACCAGACTGATTGAGGTTCTCGAAATAACGAGTTATAAACGTTCTCCATGTTTCATTTATTATAGAAAAATATATTTTTATTTATTTATTTATTTATTTATCAACGGGAGAACCCAATATAATGATACAAGAATAATACATTATAGACTAAAATATTACATAGAAAATTTTTAACAAAAGTACAAGAGATTCGCGGGTTAATTGTGCGTGAACTTATTAAAAAAGTATATAAAAATACATTGCAATTATGACACAAATCTGTTCGTCACCAGTCATCATCTGATTCTTAGTCAAGAACTTCTTCTGGGTTTAGAGCTCCCTCTAGCTCTACCCCGTTAACAACTTCTTCTGAGTCTACAGTTTCCTCTAATTCCACCTTTTGCGATAACATATTATCGCTGTCTTTATAATTCGACCACTGGCATGACTCACACAAACCACAAATAGATGAGCAGACGACACGAGCGCCACGTAGAGCACACGCGCGGCGAACGACGGTGGAACGAAAGTAATAAATAATAGCGTATACATTTAGATATACTGGTTTTTCCCCGGGGTATCAAAGGTATTACTTATATACATCGATGGAAAGGTGGGAATTCCCCCATTACACTAGTTAAGGTGTTAAAATGTTAGAAATAAAGAGCAGGGAGAAAAAGAACACCAAAATAAAAAGTGCGTTTTTTCCTTGAGCCCGCGTTTTCTAATTTTATTGAAAAATGGACGACTTCGTCAAAAAAAGTAATTGCACAATCGAAAGGTAGACATTCTTAGCTTTCAAATGATATATCATAGAGACCAATCGGATCATGTATACATTTTTAATTGATGGTTGTTCACAAAATTACCCAGCGATCCAAAAACAGCAAAAATTTGGGATTCAATAAACAACGATAAAATGAAAATTAAAAAAAATTTGGGTATACAAATTTCAGGGATGACAAAGGACCTTATGAGGACCCATAATCAAGAAAATTTTGAGTAAATTAGTGCAATACAAAAAAAAATAGGAACAAATTCCTGGCGAGGTCAAAATTGCTCGGGAGCAGAAAGTTTGACCCGTGTTCCGATATGACCAAAAGAGTCAAGCGTGACTCAATTCACAGGGTATGATAGCAGCAGAGTTCCTCTTCCACATGAATTTTGAATCATGAGGAAATGTGCATTTTTCACAAAGTTATTGAATAATTTGTCCCCCCGCTGATGTGTAAATACACGGACTGTGCTCTCCGGTATACAGCACAGAAGCTCATTATTCGAGGTGCGCTTGGTGCCGTTCTTCTCGAAACAGGACCATTTTTGTAGAAAATTAACTGAACTTTAATTTTTATCTGAACCAAAAATCTCTAACTGCTATATTTTAGGAGATATTGACTGAAAAACTATTTTTCTGGTCTTTTGGGGCCTCGCAAAAAATCATATTTAATGCAGAACTTTGTCTCCTGTTTAATGAGGTACCAAATGCAACTTCCAACCGGAAGATGAAAATAGGGCGTAATTAATGTTAACTTTTTTCCTTTATTTACTGGAATATCATGTGAAGAGCATTTTGTACAAACCTAAATATTTTGATTCAAGTGACTTAAAAGAACGAATAACGCTTGCGATCACATCGTTAAATAATATTAGAAGACAGTTTTATTTAAAATTGAGATGTTGCCAAGACGTTCGCATTGACATTCATAGTTCTTTCCGGTGTTTTACAGTTTATTAAGTTTTGCATTAGGTACATTCTAGTTTTTTATTGTATTGTAGCCAGTTTCGGTAACCAGGTGATTTTATTTTAATATATCTCAACTGTTGCAATAAACTTTAAAACGATAACATTTAAAATAGAGAATGAAGAGACCTTTCAAACGATATATCACAAGCCTATTTTTCTCATTTAAAAAATTGGTGGTTGTACCTGTCAATCGAAGAGGGTTGAAGAAAGGGATCGTATTTCCACGCTAAAGAATGTCAATTTAATTATAATTTAAATTTGTAGGGAATTTTCAAAAATATATACAGGTGCCGGAATAATGAATATTAAACACGGAATATTTTTTTCATTATTTTCCCAAAATGTTTTAAATTACATTTAAAATTATTGTTTGTACATTTTTTCATCGCTTTTTTTGGTATTTAAAGTTGAAAATAAAAATGATCCCTGTATATTTACAAAATAGAAAGTATGTATTGCTACTTAGATTTTGACCAAATCAACATTAGCTATCTAAGAGTTTTCGTTTAATTTTTATTTCAGAAAATTAACATGTTTGGTTGTTTAAATGTATCGAGAAAATACAAGACGTGATAATTTAAAGAAGAAGAGATAAAACTTTATAGGAAGAATGGAAATAATAAAGTAAAATGTAGGATATCCGTCCTTTAGAAAACTATCATCAAATTAAAATAATCCTATTGAAATTTATTTACAATATATAGCAATAAATATTGAATATTTTTGTGGTATCATTTTAAATTAATAGCGCCATATCTAAAGAAAACAAAAACGAGATACAAAAGGAAAATTTTGGCTTATACCATTCTTGAGCCAGGTAGTTGAACTATATTGGTCATTTTAGAACAAAAAATTCTCAATAACTTCCTAATTGAGAACGGGATTTATTCCATTTTGTCCACTGCATGGGGCGTCCCAAATTGAAACATTTTGCAGGGTATCACTAAAGCTAAGACTAGTTGAGATATTATGACTTATTTTTCTGTTACACATGTCATATTCCAACCAGATCTTCAGAAAGTTGTTTCATTATCTAGAAGAAGGGCGTTTTCCATAATTGAACCCAACTGCTTTCACAAATATATTCATTATCTTACTAGATGTCAAAAAAAGGAAAAACAAACTTTTGATAGAATGACCAATTTATTTTTAGGAAGATCAGATTAATAAATATAATATGGTTTACGGTCTCCATGCCACAAAGTCTGCAGCTGAGAACCCCGTTATATAGCCCTATTTTGTGTAGGTGATATTTCACTGGGGCATGGCCCGTTAGATAACCTGTAATGATTTTCAGCTGATTCATCCGCTTGTTCATTTCCAGAAATATTGTTATCTCCCGGGGCACCCACACTATTCTTAATGCTCCTGCCCCTTCTCCTCTCTTTGGCCCATCTGTATACCAGGTCTCACCTCGGGAAAACTTCAGTCTGCTTGGATCTTGCCACTCTTTTCCATATTCTTACTTCATATTTAGAACCGGGGAGAAGTTTAGTAACCATTTAGTTTATCTTCATATCTAAAATGGCTTCAATTACGATGTCCTCAATGAATATGTGTCCTGATCTATCTGTTCTGTTGCTCAGGCTATTGTGCAGCCTGAATAGCCCAATTCTTGCTTCCCCCATTATCACTGAGGTGTATATAGTGGGGAAAGGCCAAAAAAGGTTTCTAGTGCTGCCGTTGGCAATACTGAGACAAGCAAGTATCTGCATGTTGCCCAGTCTCATTATTGCTTCCTTTTGTGTCGTCTCTGTCCACCAGACAAAAAATGCATATGTTATTATGGGTTTAACTACTACACTGTATATCCAGTGTAACATACACGAACTTAACCAACATGTTTTTCCACAAGTTTGTCTTGCCATCATTGACGGGGTCTCCGGTCTTGCGGCTACTTTCTCCAGTTGTTTGGTCCATGTTAATTTCGAGTTTACCTAAGTTGAAACCTGCAAATATCCTAAAATTCCTCTGAAAATAGGATTAAAGGAGCTACTAGTCTCTAAGACTTTCTCAAGGAATTAAGTAGAAGTAAAGGAGCACAATAGATCTTTTAGGTCTCAGTTTATATCATCCCACATACACACATACATACATACATAATCTCAATAATCACATCGATATATTCAACAACCATCACCATTGCAATTTCCGAAACTTGAAGGTATAGTGGGCCTAATCCCATGCACCAGGTCCCTTCTTTTAGAAAAAGGCACTTTGCTTACTACTTAAGTGCATACAGGCTAGTCCTTGAATTTTGGAGAGGTTGTCTCTCCTTGTTAATAGACTAGTCCAGGCAGGATGTAGTAATCTTCCATGGAACAAAGAGGAACTTTACTCCTGTGTAATACATTTTTTCCCTACCTACTTATTAAACCTTTTTCTAAATTTTCGTCCATTTCGTGGTATTGAGCCCATTGTATATATATTGTTTTCCATACCTGTCTTTAGTTAGTGAGATAGGTGAGAAAAGTTCGGAACAGGAAACACAAAAATTCCAAGATATACAAGGTGTACAGATTTAAAGTTATTCTATAAAAACTTCTAATGCACTTTTTCACATCTAGTAAGATAGAGAAGATATTTCAGAAAGCCGTTAAAGTCGATTTAGGTTAATTGCTTCATATCTTGAGAATGGAAAAACTGAAGATCTATTTGAATCATGGCTGGTTTAACAAAAAAATATACTTTTTGTTTGAAGGACCCTACAAGATCCTGCATTTCTATCCAGTTTGGAACACCTCATACATCTTTAAAGACACTAAAATGTCTAATAATAAATATTTGACTGTTGAATGTTTAATTCTGCTGAATATATTTGTGAAACTATACTAAGAATAAATAAAAAATCACTTTCCTTGTGTCACATTACAACAAAAAATGTCCACCTACGCTCACAACTTTCATGTTTGGGATATGTCTTTCTTCTAAAACATTATACCAGAAATGTTGAATTAGTGATTTCAAAATATATAAGAGTTTTACCTTCTTACCGTGTGGTCAAGTATATTTGAGCCCATTTTAAATACACGTATCTCAAAAAATCTAGGTCCTCATACATTAAGATGTCTAAAAGAAAAATTAATATAGAAAACTAATCAATTCAGGCACTATTCAAAGTGTTAACGATTTACTGCAACACAGCATCTTGGAGAATTGGTCCAAACTTATTTAAACGAATTCCTTAGACATATGATCAAAAGCATTATGAAAGTTCATTTTTAGCTTAGTGGAAATGGGTTATAACCACAGACATATAAAAAAACAATAGACAGAGCTATACATTCATAAAATACGAAATGTTTATACTCCAACATTGTTATGATCAGGGGCAGTGAAGAGGCAAAGAATATGACCATTGTTGGAGAAATAACGGGGGCGAATGATTGAATAGACTCAATTCGGGAATTTTTTCGCAATATTTTCGATTTTTTAAATTAAAACTTAATAAACAACTGTGCAACAAAAATTAGTATAAATATCAAAATTTGTTACTACTGTTAAAAAAATTCAATTTATCTAACTATCACATTGAAATATTTACCACCAAATAAAAGTATCCAAAATTTTAGGTCGGGGGAAAGGTTTTATTCGGAATGTTTCGGGTTATTAGAACATAATGAGGAAACCTCGGAAACCGTATATTCTTGAATTCTTTTATGAAAATTGGCCCTAAAAAATTATTAAAAACGTTTTTGGCCATAGTTTTCGCTAGGTGGCGCAGTCTATCACTCACAAAATATGAATATAAATGAACTCTAGAAATTACTTCCCTCATAATACAATTTTGTTGAAGTCATTTTTCTGTATCAATCATTCGAATAAGCCATAAGCCATATGCCTGAACTGATTTTCAAAAATTTAGACTTTATGCACAGAGCATTAAAAGTAGCTTACAGAAACAAATAATAAAAACACTTTTAATTCTTCAATCGACAACTAGACGGCGTAATGCACCTGCCAAGGCTGAGATAGTTGCTTTCACCAAAAAGAGAGGTATAAGACCTGAGGGTCTAAATCTTGACGGAGTACCACTGCCGGTGGTTGAACAGGTGAAGTATCTAGGAGTGATCCTTGATAAATCACTGACATGGAAGGCTCATCTTGATAGTCGCCTAAGCAAGGTGACAAACACGTATTGGGCCTGTAGGAGAGCCATTGGTCCGAGGTGGGGACTGACCCCCAAAACGATCATTTGGTTCTATAGAGTGATTATGCTGCCTATGCTCACATATGCGGCTCTGGTCTGGTGGCCGAAGGTAACCTTGGTCACGGCTAGATCGCAACTGGCACGCCTTCAAAGGGTGGTCAGTTTGGGGGCAACTGGCTGCATGAGAACTACACCAACTGTTGCGATGGAGGTGATCCTTGATCTTCGGCCTCTTCACCATGTGATCGAGGCTGAGGCGGGGAGGGCTTTCCTGCGCTTGAAACGGCTGGGATACGTGCGAAGAGGGGAAGAGTGCAGGCACGTCAAGAAGCTCCGGCTCCTGGAAGATATTCCAGTTCTGGCTCGAGCGGCTGATGAATGCCTGCGTAAGTACTACTTCGCTACCCCATGTAGGGCCATGATACGGGATAGAGAGTCCTGGGAAAAAGAGAGGAATACACAGCCTAATGGGACCGTCTGGTACACAGATGGCTCTTGCTCCGGTGATAGAGCAGGGGCTGGAATTTACTCCAGGAACCCAAGAACACAGGTTTGTGTACCATTGGGTGAGGGTGTATCTGCATATCAGGCCGAGATATATGCTATCTTGGAATGTGCGCAGATAAACCTAGACAGAGGTTATCGACGGATCGACGGATCGACGCATAACCATATACTCCGACAGTCAGGCAGCAATTAAAGCCCTGAGTGGGTATACCGGCAACTCAGGACTTGCTAACGAATGTCGAGAACTACTTGCTAATCTTGCAAGGCGGAACGTGGTGCGGCTAGAATGGATTCCAGCCCACTCTGGTTTTGAAGGCAACGAGATGGCGGATGCACTGGCTGCGGAAGGGGCGGCAGCTCCTTTTTGCGGCCCGGGCCCGACCCTGGGCCTAACAAAACAAAGAATACGCAAGGAGACGAAGAAGTGGCTGAGGAATCAGCACCTCGCTCATTGGAATGCTCTGCAGGGTCCTAGACAATCCAAACTTCTACTGAAGGGATGGACTGATGGACACGCCAGGGCAGCCATTGAACTACCAAGGAGTAGGCTAAGGAAGATAGCAGGACTCCTAACAGGGCACTGCTGTATGAGGAAGCACCTCTACAATCTAGGAGTAGAGGAAAGTTCCCTATGTAGGGGTTGCGGCATGACTGATGAAACGTCAGTTCATGTTCTCTTAGAGTGTCCACACTGGGCTGTATTACGCAGGCGAATCTTCGGAGTCACTGTCATGGCTCCTGGAGACACAAGCAGGCATCCACTGAAAAAGGTTGCGGCCTTTATTGAAGGGCTCGGCCTCATGGATGACCAGGTAGCAGGATTGGCACAATGGGCCCGCCAGTGGCCTCAGTGTCGGAGCCTTGGCTTGAGTTGTCCAGGACAGGGCTCGCCTGCACATTTAGTAGTAGTAGTAGTAGTAGTAGTATGCACCACCGATCTTTATTTATGATTTTTTTTGAGAAATTTCAAATGGAATGCTTACACAGAGACAAATAAGATTACTTGTTGTTGGCTCACCCAGTAAGTTTTAGGAGAAATTATTTTGCTAAAATTGATTTGAAAAAAAAAGCAAATCACGAAAATATGTATTAACATTATATAATGAAACAAATCTAAAGGAGCTATTGTTTGTTCAGCCATCCTTTGCCGTTACGTCATAATGGGTGACGTATTCTGCTGTTTTACGTATGTCTTATATTACTTGAATGTTATTTTACACTTAACCTCAAAATTATAATCAATGACATTATGCTAAGAATTGTTTTCAAAATATGACAACTGAACTGTCAAAAGTAACAGATAAAATTTATGTCGACCTTAGATAAGAAATACGTTAATGACGCCATAATTCCGTCTCATCCATTTCATGAATGAGAGAGCAAGCTGGACAATGTATGACGTAACGGCAAAGGATGGCTGAACAAACTATACTTATAACTTCTTTTTTTAATTTTTTGGGAAATTAAACCACAATATTTTTAAATTCTTTACTTCAAGGAACATACAGAAGATATACTTATAACTACTGCAATTTACAGAACGCACCTAATTATTTTAAGGATTCAAAAAAGTTTTTGAATGTGAATGTCATCATTTTCAACATGTGGACACTATTTGGTAAAAACCGGGATGTAATATATTAATTTCTTTCCAAGAAAGAGGCATTCAAAATTTGCTCGAAGATACTTGGCCACTCGGTATTATATTATCTATTCAATCTACCTTTTTCTCTATGTTGTTAAAATATTCCTGTACTCAAAAATGGGGTGCAGTGGGGTCACTTCTCTGAGTAATGTGGTCAATATATCCATAAATTTGGCTTATTCTTTATATAGAATAATCGAGAATAGTATCTATATTATACACCAAGGTGATGTATACTTTGGCAAGTTTATCAGAAACCGTGAAAGGAATGCAGTTGAAAACATTCGACATGGCCACGTTTAACTATGAAAAAGTTGAAGTACTGATTATGTAGTGATAATAATTATAAATGGGTCTTTTTATTATTAACAATATTAAAAATATGATTGAACGTTAATTTTATAATGTGCTTGTTTCCTTGGATTTATTCTATTAACATTATTTTCCAATTCATGAGTATTAAAAGAGAACACTTTTCCAAATTTGTTATGGGCTTCTTAAAGCTCTGGCAACGTTGTACGAAAACCATAATGATCACACCCTCCGATTACATATTTGGTGATTTTTATCGACCAGGTGACTTCTTATTGGCAAGCGCGTGCGTATGTTCTTCCCTCTCACTTCGTCAATTGACTGACATTGATTTATCCAGTGGCGTTGGTATTTTCAGTTACCTTTGTAATTTCAGTTTTACTTGGTAAAATAGGTACCGTATATACGCCATTTGTACGTTTGACAGATATACGCCATGTTTTTCCTCGCCTCTTACCGACGCCCCGTAGCTTCAGATAAACTTGCCAAACTATAGACTATTATTATTCACGAAGCACCAAAAACATAACTAAAAATTTTGCACCAAAATGGTTTTCATCACTTTTCCCCAAATGACTTCAAATATGTGCAATATTTTTTTGTAATTTTTTAGGTATAAAATTTGAAGCTCTACAATTTTTGTTTGAAACTTTTTTTTGTAATTTTAACTAGTCCAGTAACTGAAGGGGCAAACCTATCAATATATTTGTCCAATAATTTTTTTTGGCTTGATTTGTAGGTCTTGACAGGTACTTCAAAGGGAGAAAAAGTTCTCCAAGATTGCGCCTTGGCTAAGGGTCCAAAATGGCCCCTAAGCCGCCCAAAAAACGGTTTCCCGCCATTATATCCCGAAATATGCAATTTGGAAAATTTTTGTTTTGGTAAAAAGTGAAGTTCGTTAAATTATCTACAAAAATGGTCTCCATCATTTTTTTCCAAAATGCAATAGTTTTCGAGATAATCGCATCCAAACGTCCCCTCGCTTACGCAGCTGCACTACCTCTATAAATGCTACCGTCTATAAAATTAACTTGTAAACCGGCGGACAAATTCTTCTATAACTCGGTCAAAAATCAATATTTTTCGATGATTTAAAGTTCATTGTAATGGGAATATCCGTAGGTATCAAAATGAACCCCATCCTCGCCCGACGAGGACATTGCAAAAAGTTACCAATGTTATTTTTCCCAATATTTTGGTCTCTTCCATTAAATCATTGACATTTTATTTATTTAAAGTGGTTTATTATCCCTTGTTTTCGTTTCAATAAAAAGTTTATTTATTTATTTCGGAGTTCTCACAAATCTTGTAAACAAGCGAAAATAAAGAACTAATGTTCAATTATTTTGTTATTGAATGCACACCATTTGAAAGCTTACTTTGTCTACTCTCTGAACCAATATTTTTATTCGGAATACAATGCACTCATTTTCCAGGGAACGGGAAAATTTGAAAGATTTGTGAGAACTCCGAAAACGACTGAAAAATGCAAATAAATAAATAAACTTTTTATTGAAACGCCACAAAGATACTGAAAAAAAATTTCTAGGAACATTCAGGACCTCCCCAGACCCCATTTGAAAAAACAAGGGATAATAAACCATTTGAAATAAATAAACTGTCAATGATTTAATGGAAGAGGCCAAAATATTGAGGAAAAATAACATTGGCCACTTTTTGCAATGTCCTCGACGGACGAGTATCGATACCTACGGATATTCCCATTACAATGAACTTTAAATCTTCGAAAAATATTAATTTTTGACTGAGTTATGGAAGAATTTGTCCGCCGGCTTACAAGTTAATTTTATAGACGGTAGCATTTATAGAGGTAGTGCAGCCGCGTAAGCGAGGGGACGTTTGGATGCGATTATCTCGAAAACTATTGCATTCTGGAAAAAAATGATGGGGACCATTTTTGTAGATAATTCAACGACCTTCACTTTTTACAAAACAAAAATTTTCCAAATTGCATATTTCGGGAGATAATGTCGGGAAACCGTTTTTTGGGGGGCGTTAGGGGCCATTTTGGGCCCTTAGCTAAGGGGCAATCTTGGAGAACTTTTTCTCCCTTTGAATTACCTGTCAAGACCTACAAATCAAGCCAAAAAAATTATTGGACAAATATATTGATAGGTTTGCCTATTTTCAGGTCTTCAGTTACTGGACTAAACGGTTTTTGTGTAGTTTCAAGAAACACCTTATATTTTTTTTTTCAACCCTTTCCGGGGTCTTGAAACATATATATTTGTAGTCACTTCTAAGTAAGTTATACACAAAATTCAAAACCTTCACTAAAAATTTTTACTTAATGGTCTTTTTTTGGACTGCAAAGTAGTGATGAGCTTTATGCATTTTTTGCAATTCTAGAAACGATTTTTCAGCAATAGCATGAATAGATAGAACCTGTTATAAAAATTTTCAGGCGAGGCGCCGATTATATTTCTACAAATTCATTTTTTCAATGGTAGGGTTCAAATGTTGTTTTGTGGAAGGGGGAAAGATGGTCGAGAAACTGTGTTTGTAAATTTGCAAGGAATCATTGGTAGAAGTGACCCCATTGTATCATATTTTCATGTTTTGACCAACATTAACCAAGTCCTTTTGATAATACAAGGTAAAACTTAAAAAACAGATTAAATCAATAGTTCATTCAATCAATTGAAATGAAATTAATATTTTGGTGTTACCCTATACGCTTTTTTGTCTATCCCAGTAGAAGAATCCTAACAGAGTCAGTTAAATTTTTTAGCTGCTAGTGTGTAAGACCAATGAAAACCTATTGATAATTTTATAAAATTATTTATTATACTACTTTGAGGAAAAACAATTTGTACAATGAAGTAGTAGGCTAGTATATAAGAAATTCAACCTCACATTAAATTTCCGATCCCATTTTTCATTTTTATAAGGTTAAGCAACACTTACTTAGTACAAAATCACAAAATTCTGATAGATTCCGGTAAAGCTTCAGGCGCCATCTTGAAAAAACGTTTTTGTTCGATATCTTGGGAACTCTACGCTTTAGTGCAAAAATCATTATGGCGATTATTGTAGATAATAAAATTTCGTAACTTTTGTTCGTCGTAAACTTTTTCTGTAAAACTAACCGTTTATGATTTATGACCCATTTAATTAACCGGTTCTTCTATCTCAGCCGATAACCCTTGAAATATTGGATTAATAAGTAAATTGCATTTATCTTTTTTTAAATATCAATTTATTCTCCACTCTTTTCTTATATCTATACTTTTTGAGCTAATGTATGGGCTAACAGAAGATGCGAAATTTTATTCTCTACAATAATGGTCTCAATGACTTTTGCAAACTTCCGGAGATATCGGTCAAAGACGGTTTTATAGAGCCCACCGTCAGCATTTTGTGATTTTATGGTCAGTAAGTTAAAAAATTCGATCGGATATATAGTGCGAGGTTGACCAAAAAAGACTATTTTTACTGAAACATTAATTAAACAAATAGGTACTCATACTATGATATGCAGTCTATCCAAAAAGTTGAAAATAGGTTCTAGATTGTTCTGAAAGAAATAAGAATGTTAGTTGAGTTTTTCTGAGACCACACATTGCATTTCGACACCTTGAGGCTGCGGTCAAAGTAGATCAGCTAACGACAGAATTTGCAACTCCTCCGTACACGGCCGAAGTCAGCAAAATAACAAAATTGTTTTTGGTCACCTAGGTGGTCTTATACACTGCTGAATTAACAGTACAACGGACGGCATTTTAGATAATTTCAAGAACACTAAGAAATGTAAGAAATGGTTATAAAGATTGAACTAATGAATATTTTCATAAAAATTAACACAAAACTCACAAATGTCATTGTCAGTTAAATCAAAAGAGCTGTGTGAAATAAGCGGCAATCTGACCAATAACTAAGCAAAAGAAATGCCAAATTAAATTCAAATCGCTACTCTTAGTTTTAAAAACAAGGTATGAAACTTTTAGCGGTGTGAATGAGGTTTATTTAATAAATACTCCTCCTAGTTTAAAAACAAGGTATAGTTGAATATTTGTTATCACGTAAAATCCGTAACAGGCATAAATTAGTGAAACCTTTTTTCAACGAAAAACAGTACCTTTTTTTAACAATAAACTTAATATTCAAATAAACTCTCAATTGATTTACCGGTTAACAAATATGGTGGTAGAACTGTTTACAAAGTGCTACTCGTCTAGAAAACTACAATTTCAGTGTCCCACCACCTGCTTACATGGTGAAGGTCTTCAAAATATTTTTCAACAGTATCTCCTGCTTATACAAGAAAGATATTTTTTATAATCGATACTTTTTTATGGTAAACATCGCTTATGTCTGAATTTAAAGACGGAAAAATTCAATGCTTCAATTTTAGCAATTATGATGCCAATTTGTATAAAAAATATTTTTCTTTGTTGTATTTACTTCCAAAAACACCTTTCTATTAAATCATCTTCACTTTAAGTTCTACGTTTTCTACTTATATTCTCACACTAATAAGGATTGTGCATGCAGCATCACTGAGAGATTGTTTGGTTTGAATCAAGATTCGTACAATGCATATAGGTAAGGGTCTTTGACATTATCGTTCCTATTGCCGATTTTTTTAAAAGAATACTGTGTTTATTTTGATTTTTTACAGTTACTTGGGAGAAAAACCAAATGAGAATCTGCTCATTGCTGCCAAAAAGGGCGATGTTAGGACGGTAAGATGTTTTGAAGTACCCTTTTGAATATTTATACCATATACA
Organism: Galerucella pusilla; assembly: GCA_910591695.1. NCBI lineage: Eukaryota > Metazoa > Arthropoda > Insecta > Coleoptera > Chrysomelidae > Galerucella > Galerucella pusilla. The sequence goes on from CAJUYI010000440.1 coordinate 103,587, forward strand.
TTTTAAATCCCAATGGATGTCGAAACTCGTATCGGACTATGTTGCCAAGCTGTTAAAATAGTATGAGAATCTATATAGTGAATGTCTTGTAAATTTATCCAATATTTATTTAGTTTGATTGATTTTTATGCGTTTTTTAAGACGACTTTAGATTCTGATTAATCTTCACGGCTTGGGAAATAGTAGTATAGTATAGTAGCCTTACCTTCAAAATATTGATATAATAAAAAAAATTTTTTTTTGAGAGAACAGTTTTTTTGATAACACACAGATAAAAGAATCGAAAATTTAAATGAACAAACTAAAATTCTGTCATATCAATGGATCAAACATCTGTTGAAATTTATGGAAGAGTGTATATTAAAATCGGAAACAAAAAATGGAAGAAATAAACAAAATTTACTCCAGAAATCCTTGGATTAATGTAAACACAATACAATTTTGTGGAAAAAAGGAAAGTTTAGAAAATGAGAAAAAAAGTATCGTAGTAAGGAAGCTTAAATATGTAGGTACTAGTACAAAGAAATAGAAAAGAACTCTTGTGATACTAACCGTTTATGGCAGATTATTGATAACAAACTAGGTAAAGTTGAAAACAAATAAGAAAATATCAAATACATTTTAGAAAAAAAAAGTGAAATAACAGACTCGGGGGTGGGGCAAAACCGTATTTTTTATATGTCCTTGTTTTTCTAGTCAATGAAAATTATGTTTTTATAATTTCACTGGTTTATTCTGTAGGTAGGTTTGTAGCATTCAGTTTCCCAAATGTGGGTTATAAATTAAAACTATACAGTTGTATCGAATTTTTCACCTTAGCTCCCCTCATTTCCCTACATTAATAATTATTTATCTACGAATGGCGAAAAACTTCATATTATGGCCAAGACTGTAAATTTATGGCCGAGGCTAGTAAACGGGCGAGGCACTGATCAGTTCTTCGCCGAGGTGCATATCACATTTTTTCGTCGACCTTCACAAAAATTTACAAATTTCCGAATAAAATATCGACTTTTCTTGAAGGCAAGGAATTTTCATCATTTTCGCCCTCTCTGCATAAGTTTCATCTTGGACATCAAAAAGAAATCTGTTCGAAAAGAGTCTTCAAAAATAGTCGATTTTTTATTCTAAATATAGCCTATAAAACGTCACTTTTTGTAAAGGTTGGCGGGAAAAAATATTTGTATTACTTCCGTATTAATTAAAAAATAAACGTTGTGAATAACTTTTTATAGATTAAACTTTTACACAACCGAGGCTACTCCTTACTGACAAAAGACTCAGCTGGGCAAACAATGCTTCATCATGCTGCTCGGTACGGCCACAATGATGTTGTTAAATATCTCACAAGATTTGCAGCATCAATCATCAACGAGAGGGACTTCAATTTGTAAGTATTTAAACTTAAAAATCAATAAGTAATAAAAATTACTTTTAACACGGTTAAAAATGTTGATACTGCAGTCCTTAGAACTTTGAAAACATTGTATATTGACCGCAAACAAATACCGGAATTTGAAAATATATGTCCTCAGTAAGGACGTGAATAATAATAAATTATTTGCTAAGCTTCCAAATTGTTGGATTACCTTCCATTTGTTCCTCTTCCATTTGGGAAGAGCTCGAAAAATGCTAACTACATTACCTACTATTAAAACTCTCAATATTTTATGGAGCAAATGCTCATGAGCTGCGTCTACTTTATAATAATTTCAAAATAAATCAATTTTTTAAGAATTAGTTAGCATTTTAAGTTGACACTTGCATGAGAAGCACGCCAACAGTATCACTAGAAGCCTTATTTGGCATTTCCTCACTATTTACACATCGGTATAATGGGAGAAGCACGGATGGAGCTTCAAAAGAAGCATTCAATATTTGACCCTTTATAATTCAACTATTTAATAATAGCTATTTATTG
>CAJUYI010000440.1:105907-118817 GCA_910591695.1 Galerucella pusilla
TAATTGGACACCCTGAATAATTTCAGAATTAACAACGAAAATGTTAGATATAAACTAAGAATTAACAGGACAAATGTATATCAATGATCATCACCATCTATAACTTTGTCGTTATTTGTGTCTACTTTCAAACCTAATTTTTTGTTTTTTTGTGGTGGCTCTTCATCTCCACTATTCTTGGAGTTTAATTTGACAGCCTGAGTAGAGCTATAGATTCTATAGATGGCGCTGTAATGGAAGGTTATTTTACAAATATATCGTCAAACTCATCAAAATGATCAATTTGAATTGATTTGGCTCCTGAAGCGTTAGCCCCCATGTTTTGATTTTTTTTAAATATTTTTTTTCTTCAGTAGATACTTAAATTCATTTTCTGCTTGTGTTTTGGTGTAATTAAAACTTTCCGCATTCATTGCCGAAGTAATGTCATTCCACACCATACAATTTTTAACACTAGTGCCACACATCCTATAAAAGTTTTTTTTTATAAAAGTAGATCAAAAGAAGTATAGATTCGCAACTTCTATAGTTGAATTGGGTAAATATTTTTTTAGAGAGATTTTCACTTGAAATCCCTTGTTGTATATTCGTAATTTCAAAAAAAAATCAAGACACTGGACACTGTTGAAATATAAAACAGACTGATCTAGAAAAAACATCAATGGAATCTAATAGAACCAGGGATGTATATAAGGGGGGGATTTTGGGGGTTCAAACCCTTGCCATAGAAAATACAATAAAGATACAATAATGTTTTATTAGCATCTGTATCTGTAAGATTTTGAAGGGTGGGTGACCCCCACAGTGACCCCCACACCCCTCATGTTGGCTTGTGTTAGCCTGTACTCGCCGAATACGGAAAACCTAAATTGAGAGAGTGCCGGACATTCACAAAGAATGTGTTGGACAGTCTCATCTTCCTGTTCACATCCTCTACAGAGTGAAGTGTCAGACAGACCCAGTCTGTAGAGGTGTTTTCGTAGGTGGTAGTGACCGGTCAGGATACCCGTGGCTGTCCGAAGGTTCAGTCTGTTCATAGTCACGTATTTTTTGGCTACTTTGCTGTCCGGGTACTGCAGCAGTTCCTTGGCAAGCCTGCAACCTTCTGCTTCGTCCCATCTACCCTTAAACTTATCAAGGGAGTGTTCCTTTATTAGGTCAATCATAGCCGACGCCGACAGACCAATGAAAGTGCCAGGTCCCAAGAGTTTTTGGGAGGCTGCTTTCCTGGCTCGTGAGTCGGCAATGTGGTTACCTTTCGATTTACTGTGCCCCTTGATCCAGCCTAGAGTGACTTCGTTGCTGCTACAGGCTTCGATCAGGGACAGGTGACACTCTAGTACTAGGCCTGATGTGATACGTGGTCTGTTCAGGGCTAGTAGTACTTGTCTACTATCCGTGAGGATGTGAATTTTATTACCTGTGTTTCTTTTGGTAATCTCTTTTGCGGCGATGTAGATAGCAGTGAGCTCTGTTTGAGCAACGCTGACATTACAGCCCATCGCCTATTTGATGTTTAGGTTCAGAGATCTGGAGTAAATTCCACATCCTGAGCCCATATTGGTTTTAGAGCCATCCGTGAAGATGCGGAGTGCGCCTTCTTCTGATGTGTCTTGTGTGTTATATTTGATGATTACCTTGTAGGGCCTGTGGAAGGCATATTGTGGTGAGATTGCGTCCGTATTTGCCTGCAGCAGTGGGACCTCATTGAGTGCCTCACGCCATAGGTTACGTCTCAATCTACCAGATCCTACGTCAGGTTGTATAACGTAGAGCGTAAGCGTGCCCCTTGATCCAGCCTAGAGTGACTTCGTTGCTGCTACAGGCTTCGATCAGGGACAGGTGACACTCTAGTACTAGGCCTGATGTGATACGTGGTCTGTTCAGGGCTAGTAGTGCTTGTCTACTATCCGTGAGGATGTGAATTTTATTACCTGTGTTTCTTTTGGTAATCTCTTTTGCGGCGATGTAGAGCAGTGAGCTCTGTTTGAGCAACGCTGACATTACAGCCCATCGCCTATTTGATGTTTAGGTTCAGAGATCTGGAGTAAATTCCACATCCTGAGCCCATATTGGTTTTAGAGCCATCCGTAAAGATGCGGAGTGCGCCTTCTTCTGATGTGTCTTGTGTGTTATATTTGATGATTACCTTGTAGGGCCTGTGGAAGGCATATTGTGGTGAGATTGCGTCCGTATTTGCCTGCAGCAGTGGGACCTCATTGAGTGCCTCACGCCATAGGTTACGTCTCAATCTACCAGATCCTACGTCAGGTTGTATAACGTAGAGCGTAAGCGTGTCATGGTCATCAAAATAACCTCCCTGATGTGTATGTGAGACCAAGGATCACCTCCATCGCTCTGGTTGGTGTGGTTCTCATGCCTCCTGTTGTGTTGAGGCATGCTGTTCTTTGAATTTGATCCAGTTTACGGACGACTGTCAGCTGGTTTGCTTTAACTCCCCAGGCAATCGCGCCGTACGTTAGCATAGGTCTAATGATGGCAGTGTAGATCCAGGCAGTAACCTGGGTGACATTCCCCAGGTACGGCCGATGGTTCTGCGACACTGTTCATAAGAGATGTAGGCTTTTTTTACTCTGTTTTCTAGATGAGAGTTCCATGTTGACTTACTGTCAAATGTGACACCTAGATATTTCACCTCTGATGAGAACTTAAGTTCGGTATTTAGGAGCTTTGGCACTTGATGTGTTGCAAGCTTCCTTTTTTTCGTGAAGAGTACCATTTCTGTCTTCTTTGGATTTATTGACAGAGAATGGTCTTTGCACCATTGTTCTATGATGTTGAGGGCCTCTTGCATTAGAGCACAGAGTATCTCCTCAAATCTTCCTGTTAGCAGAATGACTAGATCATCTGCATAAGCTATTGTGTAGAGGTTGCCATCATTGAGGCGGCTGACCAAGGAGTCTAAGACCATGTTCCACAGTAGTGGTGAAAGTACCCCTCCCTGTGGACACCCTTTTACAACCAAGCCTTTGATGGTAACATCGTCTACACTGATTTTTATTACTCTTTTTGAGAGCATGTTATATATCCAGCCATTTATAGTTTGGGGGATATTCTTGTTGGCAAGTGCGTTCGTTATCTTAGGAAAAGTGGTTTTGTCGAACGCACCTTCTATTTCTATGAATACGCCCAGGGTGGACTCCTTGTTTTCCAGCGATCTTTCGATGCGGCCCGCCACAAGGTGAAGAGCCGAATCGGTTGATCTCCCCGGAGTGTATGCATGTTGGTTTGGGTGCAATGGGTTTTGCGTTATCACTGCATCTCTTATATATCGTTCGCACAGCCTCTCCCCAAGGTCTTCATTGAAAACGATGTGAGGCTGATGGGTCGATATGCTTTTGGAGTAGAAAAGTCCATTCTTCCTGGTTTTGGTATGAACACAACTTTGACTTCTCTCCAACCTTTTGGAATATACCTCAGTGCCAATGAGGATCTGAGGATTCCTACCAGGTGCGGCGTTAAAGCATCCAGGCCCCACTGAAGTAGAGCTGGATAAATGCCGTCTGCTCCTGGTGATTTAAAGGGGGAGAAGCAAGAGATGGCCCACCTTAATCTGTCCTCGTTGACGATCTGTCGCGCTATCCGCCAGTCATCATCCGTCGAGTTGTGGTGTTCCTCTTCCTTCCATGTTACTGTGTTAGCAGTTTTGGAGTCAGGGAAGTGAGTTGACATTAATAGTTTAAGGCTTTCCTCGAGGTTGGCAGTTTTTGTGCCATCCTCTTTGGTTGGTGTACCAATGTGACGGTAGGGATCTTTGGAGAGGGCTTTTTGGAGTCTGGCTGCTTGGGGGAAATCCTCGATTTCCTCGCAGTAGGTTCTCCACGCCTCTCTTTGTTTTTGTCTGATGACTGTTTTGTACTTCCTGAGGTGAGACTTGTATGCGTTCCAGTCCTCTTGAAGTCTGGTATTTTTGGCCTTGTTGAAAGATGTTCTCGCTGCCTTCCTGAGCAGGTCAATCTCATGGCACCACCATGGAGTGGATGTTCCACTTAGATCGAGCCGCTTAAGGGGCAGGACTTCTTATAGGCACCAATTATGGAGTTTTGAATGTTTACAGAGTAATTTTCCAAATCTCCTTTATTGTTTGGCAACACTTCCTCGACTTCTCGCAGAGCTCCATTTAAACAGTGGACGTATTCTGTCCGATCCGTTTTCCTGGGGTCGCGGGTTAGTGTGGAGGTAGTGAGAGCAAGTTTTATTTCAAATTTTATCCAGCAGTGATCCGACATTGAAATATCATCGGAAACATGCCAGCCGGATATTATATTTGAAATGCGTGTAGTTGATAGAGTAATATCTATTCTCGTTTGACTTCGAGAATTTTTATTAGCATACTGCCGCAATATGAGTATTCATCGGGATGTGGCATTAGAAATAGATTCCTCAACAATTGTGAATACTTTAGCTGAAGAGGTTAAATTTACATTTGTGAGATTTATTTTCTGTTTTAATTTTCAATCATCTATCACTTTTTAAAATAGGTGCTCCCAAATTAATATACAGGTAACATCTCGGCTGGTATGGGAATGCGGTGAAAAACTTAGAAGACTGGCGACTCGGAACAGTGTAACACTGGAGTGGGTCCTAGGTCACAAAGGAATCGCTGGCAATAAAAAAGCTGTTGAACTTGCAAGAGCAGGATCGTCAACACTGATGAACGGACCCGAACCATCTGTGGGCATCCCCAGATGCTCCACTAGGTCATGATTAAAAGGGTGGGTAAAAGAACAATCCATAAAACTCTGGAAGAATACGCCCAGGCAAACACATGGGAAGAAATTTATAGAAGAACTATCAGAAAAAGTAGCAAAAGAACTGCTCTCAATGAGCAGGAACAAACTACTCACCATAACGGGGCTTCTTACGGGAGACTTTCCCACAAAGGAGCACCTGAACAAAATAGGGCTGTATAACGGAGACCTCACATGCAGGAGATGCAAAAAGGACACTGAAACAGCTCTGCACATATTTTGCAACTGTGAGACGCTGGACAACAGGAGGCAGAAACTAAATGGAAGACCCCAAATGACTCCAGAAGACTTCTACAACTATCCAGTAAAGAACCTGTATGAGCTAATTCAGGGAACGGATTGGCTGAATAGGCTGTAGTTAGAATGTTAGGAGAATCCACAATAAGCCCAAGAGGCTGAGGTGTTGCCGGAAAAGGGACGGCTCCTTTAAAAACTATATATATATATATATACATGGTTATAACCATTTCAGCAGAAGGGGGCAAAACGAAAAACGATGTTTAAAAATACTTTTAGATGTAGCAAGTCAAACAAATAATTTAAAAAAAAAACTTGACATTATTTCTTCAACTTGAAAAATTGCTTTAGGTCGTGGCACTCGATTTTTTTTGCCTTATGCGGCGCCTTCAATAAGGTTTTCCCCTTCTAAACCTATCAGATGAAAAAAACCAAAACCCTCCCCATGTAAAAGCTATAGCTACGTGACTGAATAGAACTACTTATAAAGGAACATAGCAGCGAGTTGTTGCTTGTCAAGTTTGCCCAAAATCAACCAATTTCCGGGATGGCACACTCATTTTCTATGTACACCCTTTTCCAATGTAATTCTTTTCCATAATTTTCCCTTTTCATGGGGTATTACAATTTTAATATGTTAATAATCAATAATTTACACCTAAAAATTTAATAAATCAACTAAGTATTATTATCATTTTTCAGATCGCAAACTGCACTCCACAAGGCCGTTGCATACAAATGGCCGAATATTTGTTGTATTTTAATAGCTGGAGGAGCAGATTTGGAGATAAAAGACCATCGCGGACTGACTCCCAAACTATTAGCATTACAAAATAACGATCACGAAATGGTTGCATATTTAGAAAGTAAGTACCTATCTACATCGGAGATCTCCAAATTTTCCATTTCAAGAAACACTTAGACATCAATATTATATTATCTTGAAAGAACCATTATTATACTACGTGAACATCAGCTACCGCCATCTAGTGGTAGCTTACCTCTTATATATGTATATCCAGATGATCCAGATGTCTTTAGTCCTATGAATCTATATCTCCAATAAGACGATGCTTCACATTCGAAGAAAATGTGAGAGGCTGTTTCCTCCTCTTCCATGCACAACTGAACCCACCACGTGCAGCAGTTTTTGATATTCCAAATACTGGTTCAGGACCAGTGAATGCAGTTTCAGACCTTTGCTATGATAAGGTGTGAGCCATTACATTGCCTACAATAACCTTATGCCGCGTGACCCACTTAAGAGTTACTTTGTTTATCAGTGTTAATAACCTAGATCCGATCTGCGGCCTGACTATTTGAGATAAGAATCTCTTGGCAATTATACTCCCTATTGATAGTCAATAACAAACAAGTGTCAATAGTGCAGATTTCTGCCTGGGATACCCAGTTATTTGACCTCCTGGCTTAGACACAGCTGCACGTTGATAAGGTTTGGCAGTTTTAGTTTCTCAAGCTTTCTTCTTCTAGTGAAGGAAATGAGCGCAGCTTTTGCAGGATTCACCCTCAGGCATTTCCTCCCACACCATATCTCCACCGTTTCCAGAGCCCGCTGCATCAGCTCCGATATAACATTAGGGTGTTTCCCGAATACAAGTATTGTCTGATTATCTGCATTCCCTTCGATGTATATTCCCTTTTTGCTCAACTGCTCCAGGAGATCGTCTACGACGAGGCCCCACAGCAAAGGTGATAACTCCATGAAGTCTTCAAATTAGGCTTACGTTACTGTACTGTTGAAAAGCATGTTTTTCATCCCTCGACATGTGGTGTCGTCTAATCCACGTCTTACAACAACAGCTAGGGTCTGTTCAACCATCCTTTGCCGTTACGTCATACATTGTCCATATTGATCATTCATTAAATGGATGTCGGGATCTCAACAAATGTCGACGTAAATTTTATTTGCTACTTTTGACAGCTCAGTTGTCATATTTTGTAAACAATTCTCAACATATGTCATTAATTATAATTTTGAGGTTAAGTGTGAAATAACATTCAACTAATATAAAACAAACGTACAACACCGTACGTCACCGATTATGACGTAACGGCAAAGGATAGTTGAACAAACTCTATCATAGAATCAAAGGAGGTGTGGTTGAACGCTCCGAGAGCTATTTCTTAATTTTCTAGGGCAGCCACAATTCTCGACACCAGCTGGTGTAAGTCTGTTCTACAGGAATGACCTGATTGATAGGAATACTGGTTAAGTCGTTTAGATATAAATAGAAAAAATTATATCAAAATAAAACCAATTTTTATAAGTTCAAAAAAAACTTCATTCTTCTACGTTTTTAAGTTTTTGAAAAAATCCTTAAAAAAAGAAAAACTCAGTACATAAATAAAAATACACTAATATCTTGCAATCAATATGGCTTTAGAGAAGGTACATCTACGCAGGATGCAATTTGTGCTCTAACCTCTAAATTATATAAATATATAGACCAAACCAAACCAGCTTTACGTGTATTTCTTGATCTAGCTAAAGCTTTTGATTGTGTGGATCACACAAATCTTTTGCAAACTTTGGAGGATCTAGGATTCAGAGGAAATAACTACAACTTAATAAAAAGCTATCTAATTGACCGTTAACAATATGTTAAAATCAACAACTCTATTAGTAAAAAGAAATTAGTTGAATGTGGAGTTCCGCAAGGGACAGTGTTAGGACCAATTTTATTTATAATATATTTAAACAATTTACTGGCATTTCAATCTAGTGGTGAGATGATCTCCTTTGCTGATGATACTGCAATAGTGTATAGTGCAGATACTTGGATGCAACTAAAAGAAAAATCAGAAAGTGATCTTGTGAAAATTTTTGATTGCTTTAAACAAAAAAAGTTATCCATAAACTACGATAAAACTTGTTACTTACCTTTTACATGTCTAGCTTCTTTTTTACCTCCGTATAACTTTTTAACTATTGTTGCTTTCGTTTATTTGGGCTTCAAGCACTTGTGCGTGACGCCTCAGTCGTCACGACTTTTGAGCAAATCGAACACGATTTTTTAGGATCCTCAAAACCACCTGACATGTGCCAATGCCAATGAATTTCCTGTGTTGTTAGAAGAACAATTTTCAATTATAATGTTTTTGATAAAAAAATTTTGCATATTTAGATATTTTTAGTAAGGTTTAAATCGTATTAAATCGCAATCGGCACAATCTTAACCTTTAAATAAACGTCAAACCGGACAAACGTCAAATATTTAATGTCCGGCTTGAAGCTCATACTTTTCGGTATGTGCTTGAGGGGCAAGGGGAAGGTAAGACAAGGCGTCACGCCCGGTAATAAACGAACGGAATTCAGTCACTACGAGCTGCTACTAGCAGCCAAAAGTAAATAATCGAAAACGCTTTATACAAGGTCACAATGAAAATATTGTATTGCATTCATCAGATAACATTAAATATTTGGGAGTAACAAGTGAGTCATTTACGATGGAATTTTCATAGTAATCTAATACAAAAAACACTACGCAGTGTGTTGTTTAAATTTAAAAACATTTTAGACACTCATCAGTTGAGAAAACTATACTTTGCGCTCATAGAATCTCGTCTGGGATATGGGATATTGGCTTGGGGAGGTATTGCAAATACTCACCTTAAGAAAGTAGAAGTCCTACAAAAACAGTTTTTGAAAATAGTTTTTAAAAAACCAAGATTGTTTCCATCTGATGTATTATATAAAGATAATAAAGTAATGGATATGCGGCAGCTTCATTTTTTTTAACATTGCAGTACAGCAATTCAAGAGAAGAGGATTTCTAGTTTATGTAGATCATGCACATAATACCAGATACAAAAAAGAGAAATCCCTAAAAACAGTATTTACTCTAAAAACTGCTACAATGCGATCTCTTGAATACTTGGCCAATAGAGTGTACAACTACCTCCCAAAAGAAATAAAGGATGCAAAAAGTGTTTTTTCTTTCAAAAAGGAAGTTAAAAAATTACCTTCGGTTAAAAGAAAGATCTGCAATTAAAGATCTAATTGAACCTAATAGGAGTTGAAAATATTGTAATGTAATATTATTAAATATATTTATTTTGGTCCTATTTTAGTTTTAGTCTTTTTATTTAAAGTTTTCAATTCATAATCTTTAAAATTTTTACATATTCAAATTATATATGTCACTTTTCTTATCTGTTTTGTTTTTTTATTTAACACTATTTGTTTTACTCATTGTATGTACTTACTGTTACGAACACCGAGCTAACCATGCCTTAGTTTCCCCACACTCAGGCATTGCCTTAGTGGGTAAATCGGTTTGTTTGTCAGCCAGATATCAAATTATTCTCATAAAATTATTTTATTTTGTCTTTGTAATCTTGTTTCTATAATTATTTTGTAATTGTTCATGATGATGAATAAACTTATTATTATTATATTATTATTAAGTACATATAGGCGATTAATCGAATTTCTGTTTGTTTTAGGTCAGCATCAGTTTCAGCTTGCTTCTTCGGATTTGGGAACAATCGTGTAGGGAAATACTCTTATAACATTTCTTATGGCTCTTCAGGCATCAAAGCAATTTAATTTCCTAAAATGCCTTACTATATATGTTTAATTTGTAATTTTAAACGATACGATAATTATTACAATGATTAAATTATTTGATTGAATGATAATTTAATCATTATTTCATTCCAATTCGTACTTATCTGTGGAAGTTCTTTGATCACCTCGAAATATTTGAAATATTCAGTTTAAAAAATGCGTTTTTTGGCCTCAATTAAATTGTTGGCACATATAAAAAACGTTATAATTAACCTTATTTCAAGTATTTCGAGATGATTCAGATTTGTTGACTATATTTTGAATTTTCCCAATAAGGCTTGTATATATTTAGAAAACATTGTCCATTTTATTCTTAGAACATGTGCTAGGCATCATGTATTTTTTACCTACTACATTTATTAAAAAAATGTGATAATTCTATTTAAATGTTTACACTCAAAATGCCCATTAGTCACTTCATACAATTCAGTAAAAGTGAAAAAAAGGGACAGGTACAAGTTTTCTGTATTTTTTTGAGAAATAACTATTTACTGTACAGTCAATTTTCAACTATTCTCTTCAATAACTTTAAAACTGTTAATTTTATAACTGAAAAATATATTTGAGACCCATTTCATTCGATATGTCAGAAGGTATATTTTTTACTTTTTTCCTTATTTTCTTTCGGGCCGAGATGGGAAACTCATGTTCGAATGGGTCCTAGCCAGTAACCAGACAGAGTTGGACTCATCCCCACGGTAATGCCTACCAACCAAAACCCACCTTAAACTCGCTGTTACTCCCGCTTTGGAAAAGTCGAGTGGCGGTCTCTCACACATTCTCCGTTATCTTCCACCTTCTATCACTTACCTCTTACATGCCATATCGAGTCCTTTTCTTTCCCTAATCATGCACTCTACTACGCCACTCATCCCCATCCATTCCTCCTCGCCCCTAAACATTATCTCCCCCATATTTTCAAAACACACAGCCTCCTCTAATTTATTTTCCAACTTCTTCAGAACTTCCTCGTTCTTCCAGCATATGAACACATGTCCCACATCATCAGCATACAGCATACTCTGCTCTACTTTCCTACCAATTACCCTCCTTTTCCACTTTCCTGGCCCTTTCACATTACCCATTAATCTCCCCAGCCATGCTGCCCCTACTTTTGCCTTCTGTGCAGCCTTCGGCATATATGGGTTTGGAAGGATAATTGGCTATCCAACCATACCCATAGATATTTCACCGCTTCCTCCATCCGAATGTTCCTTCCTCTCACCATCATCCTGCCTAGCCCTTTCCACCAAGTTCACCAGCCTGCCCATCGCTAAGATGCTCGATTTTCCTTCCAAAACCCCTATTGGTTTTCCTTAAAACCCCCATTCCTACCAACTTCCTCCTCAATGCTAACCTCCCATCAATTTATCCATACCACACAGCATGCTGATGATGCCACAAGGTATCTACAGATTGAAAACCTCCTTTTAATCACCAATGGGAAATTCATGTTGAAATTTCTACCCCATCTTATTACATTATTGTTTTTTTTTCTTCCATAGAACATGAAAAAATCGATGTTAAGAAATGACTGCATCTATGCAACTTTTAGCGCATTACGTCAATTTTGTGTAAGATATAACATGACATGAACGTAAGTCATTTTTTCTAAGTAAATTCATTTTTGATTTCATGTTTGTTTAGAAGACACCGTTTGGCGTCTCGGTAATATATTTTTGTTTTTAATTGTGTTTGTGAGCTTTCCCTTTGTTTACATAAAAATGTATATTCTGGGTCGTGTTGATGACATAAATTTGGTTGCTATTGACAAATACATTGAAAAAGTTAAGGATAGGAAATATAAATATTGTTAGGTACCATATTGTTTGAATACTTTACGATTTTATCTGAATTAGCAATTATAGTCATTTCACGAGCGACTGTAGGAAAAAACTTTAACGCTTTTTTGAATTATCCTGAAATGAATAGTGGGACATTTTTGTACCACATTAAAAACTAAAAAACTTTCCATATTACCTACCTATTGCACGGAATTTTGAAAAAGAAAATGTATAATTGTACTCAGCTATATTTTAGGAAGAAAAAATCAGTCTACTACAACATGTCCATTTTTGGACATAACAAAGGGTCCAACAACTCTAAGTATATTGTAATATACATCATATTATCTTATCGTGTCATAAAGATTTTTTTCTTTTTTTCAAAAAAAGAAGCTTCTATGAAATAAAAAAAATTTAAGATGTTCATATAACAATTTTCGCTATTGAAACTCATTTTTTCAACTCTACATATTGCAATATAAAGTAAGTAAACTATAGGTCTGCGTTTCATTTAACGCAAAAAATAAATTATAAATATTGCATATGGTGAGGCGAGTGACATGGAAAATGCCTTTATATTAGCGAGCAGAATACTATATTTTGTGCGTAGCGGAGTGGCTCAGATGTATTGGATGAAATAACGTCTAATTGTGTGTTTTCCTAGCGTTTTAGACTGTTTCCAGCGTTCTTTCGCGTTTTGGTCTGTATTTGTAAATAGAATGGAAAATGGTCCAATTGCATGCTAACTTTCGTTTTTGAGTATAATCGAGTAAATTTGTGCATTATTTAGTCTTCTTGTGTGCGTTTTAAGTGGAGTTATTGGGTGATTGTGTGAAGTTGAGACTAGGCATAGGGTCCTGGTCTCGATGGACGTTCCACGTTTAACTGGGTACGTTATTATTCATTGAAAATATTAGGAAATTCCAGTTCCAAAAAGTTCGAACTCTCTCCGAACAAAAACAATTGCTCTGGGACCCTATTCTCAAACCGTGACATATTTTATCGCATGCGAGAAATCCTCTTTGTCGAATAAAGTCTGAATATTCTTATTCTAAAATGTTGCCTTCGCAAATTTTTGATAGACAAATTGTAGAATGGTCAAAGGCAGTAGACAATTTATGTCGAATGCGAGAATTTCATTACTTGCGAAATTTATAGGTTAACGTTATACATGTCAAAAGTGAAAACACTCGAAACATTGTTTAATACTTTTGTTAGGTTCTGTTTCAGAAATTTTTGTAGAGAGAAAATGGCAGCTTTATTAGTTGCTATTGAAAATTTAGAAAATCAGGAAATCTAACAAATAACCAGTACATGAACTCTGTAACAAAATAGAAAGGAAATTTCTTTCTATATTAGGAACACAAAACAGTGCAACCCACAAAACAGTCTAAAGTTTGGACTGTTTTGTGTTCCTAACATAGAAGGAAATTTCCTTTTTATTCTGTTACAGAGTTCACGTGCAAATCATTACTGTCATCACAGATCATATAACTACTACTGTCATTTCATTAGGTCTGTTCGTA
>CAJUYI010000440.1:123817-145972 GCA_910591695.1 Galerucella pusilla
AATGTGACTTATGTGAAGAGTTGATAACCGTCAAGCACATATTAGTGGAGTGCCCTATGTATAGTGAAGAACGAACATTGTTCAACATACCGAATAATTTGAATGAAGTGTTTAGCACGTGCACCACAGAAAGTATTTTAAATTATTTGAAGTGTTTGAAAATTATTCACCAATTGTAATTTCTAAATGTACATTGGCCGCTAATAGCCTACATGGCTGATGCGGTTTCTCTTTAAATAAAAAAAAAATGTTTATTCCCTAATTATTCTGTTAATGAATCAAAATTATGTTTTTCATAATAATAATACAGGAATTTCCATTATGAAAAACATAATATAAATTGCCGATTTAAAATTATGAAATACACAATAAAAATTCATGAATTAAAATTATGAAAAACATAATAGAAATTCAATTTCCATTATGTATTTAGGTTGCCTATACTAATCTACCTCAATACATAATGTAAATTGAATTTCTATTATGTTTTCAATAATTTTAAATCTTGAATTTCTATTATGTTTTTCATAATTTTAAATCGGTAGTTTCTATTATGTTTTTCATAATCGAAATACGTGTATTATTATTATTAGAATCATAATTGAAATTCAATATTAAAAGTATGAAAAGCATAATAGAAATTCAAGAATTAAAATTATGAAAAACATTATACAAATTCAAGAATAAAAATTATTGAATAAATAATACAAAACGGATTTGTATTGTTTTTTATAATTTTTTTTCTTCAATAGAAATTCCCGTATTATTATTATGAAAAACATAATTTTAATTCTTCAACAGAATAATTACGAAATAAAAATGTTCGAAAGAAGAGATATATATTTTTTTCCTCTTTTAAAACGATGTTATTAAATACCAAAACGGCACGCCATACCAAGCTTATTCATGTTGTGATTCACTGATGGGCTCCGTTTTAAAGAACTAAACTAAGCATCGCGTCGTTTATTAGAAAGATCAATTAAATAATCATCTCGCTCAATCTCTTTTTCCTCTTATTCCACATTTATCAACATTACAAAACGATGGCATTTTAGTTACCTTTGAGAACTATTTTCATTGTTAATTAAAGTTGTTTACATACCTGTTGATGTGCCCTCGAGCAAAATACGGCCAGCCTGCCAATGTATGTGTTATAATGTACAGAAATGTATTCAAAGTGATATTTTCATTTTAAAAACTATCCCAATACTCTCTATCTAATATCGTCTTAAATATTATAATATCTCTCATAAAATAAATTGCATAAATAGTTATTCATGTATAAAGGGTAGTAAGTATATAATTGCCCTGATGGCTACAGTCTTACAAAGCCGATGGCTCCTAGCCCGAGGGTTCGTAAGTCGCCCTAGAGTATACAGGGTGTCCCACGACGTTTTGACAGTCCAATTTCTCGATAACTGTATGAAATTTGGCAGATATAAACAGTCGAAACTGATGCTTATATTTATTATAAAATGACTTCCGTTTCTCCTGTCATTTCGGGTCACGTGACCCAAACATAATTTTTTCCAATGGGACAACCGGTATAATATTACAATTTTGGATACATCATTCAAAAACAAATTCAACGATACCACACTTGTCATCACTGTATTGTGCAGTAATGATAATAGGAGCTATTTAAATGTATTAAAGCAATATTTTGCACTCAAAAATTTAGGTGGCTGTGAAACAATAGTATCAACAACACAGGTTGTCATTCATTATTGTTAGGTGAATTTTATTCAAGAACTGTCATTATTAGTCATATTCTTGTGAAGACACTGTAATAATAAGTACATAATGCCTTCAATTTATGGAGAATGTGGAAAAAACAAAACTCATGCTCAAAGTTCAATACAAAAAGAATTAAAAAATCACAAATACACCATCCTTATAAAATACATTTAACACAAGGTTTAGTTCCTGCAGATCCGGAAAGTAGAATAAATTTTATTGCTGAAATGATAGGACACATTAATGATGACCCTTCTTTTTAAGAAAAAATATTATGGAGTGATGAAAGTAGATTTCATAACAATGGTATTGTTAATCGCCAAAATTGTTATTATTGGTCGCAGGAGAATCCAAAGTAGATGCGCGAAACCAATTTTCAATGTTTGGTGCGGTTTATTCAACGGTCAGTTGAGTGGTCCCTATTTTTATAAGGGAACATCAACGGGGCAAAGATACTTAGATTTTCTTCAAAATACTCTACCAGAATTACCAAGATATTCCCTTACATGAAAGGCACACAATGTGGTGGCAGCAAGCATCTCCTCACTTTTTTGGGCCAGTTAGAGAATATCTTAACAACACATTTCCTGAAAAATGGATTGGTCGAAATGGTGCGATTCTGTGGCCACCCCGTTCTCCGGATATCACACCCTTAGATTTCTTTCTCTGGGGTTACTTAAAAGGTCTAGTTTATGTCACACCCCCGATTGCTTTAGATGATTTAAAGAATAAAATAAGACAGGCATGTCGGACCGTAACATCCGCAATGATTACAGCATCACTTACAAGAAATCATTTAACAAGGTTTGAACATTGTGTCAATGTACATGGTCATCAATTTGAACAATTTTTCCAATTACTTGTACTTTTTAATTCCCTATGTCACGTTTTTTAATAAAATAATTTATACAGATGTTCATTTAATGGCCCCTATTATCATCACTATTATCATCACTGATGATCAGTGATGACAAGTGTGGTATTGTTGAATTTGTTTTTGAATGATATAACCAAAATTGTAATATTATACCGGTTGTAAAAAAATTATGTTGGGGTCACGTGACCCGAAATGACAGGAAAAACGGAAGTCATTTTATAATAAATATAAGCATCAGTTTCGACTGTTTATATCTGCCAAATTTCATACATGTCATATCAACAGTTTCGAGAAATTGGACTGTCAAAACGTCGTGGTATAGTACCCGTAGTGCATTCAAACTTTTGTCATACCAGTTAGTTTTAATTCAATTTAATTTACCAGTTTTGTGTTTTTACCTGCGACATTACTTGACATTATTATTGTTGCTATTAGTATTAAAATGTTCAATGAGTTAAAGTCAAAAAACAAAAATGGAACAAAATTATGAAATTCTCGACGAAATTGCCAAATAGGCTGAAAAGGCAACGTTAAACATGTTACCGAGAAAATTGTTTAGCAGCCCAAGAGCGAAACATATTGCTACGATTCTTTGAACAAGTATACCTTGGATTTGACATTCATAAATTGTACCTACTATCTATTTTAGGTGTTGGGACCCTTTTAAATAGTTTTTTCATTCAACATTATCTCGGGCCTCGGGCTGCTAAAGACCACTTTCCGTCCTTCATGCACCCATACACAATAGTATATTGTGACACAAGGGCAGAATATGAGCTTCAGCATCCAAAGACTATTAGATGCACGAGCAAGTGTAGCGAAGCGAGGGCAGCTGATAGTTAAGGGCAGCTAAAGCGTTTTCTGCATGTGCAACACACAATTGTTTTTTGCCTACCGAATAAACCAAAAAATAGGAAAATATAACGAAAAACTTTGACATACACTGACGTTTAATAAAAAAATGGGATCAAATGACAGATGGTGAGAAACTTTAAAAATCGTGGGTCATGAATTTTTCTTCCTTGTGCTGCTAAACAATACTCTCTGTCCTATTTTTGGTGTTTATATTATAGGTATTCCGGTGAGGTAGGCGAAAACCATTTTGAATAGGTTTCTGTGCTTTATACAATGCGTCCCATCAAGTCGGAACCATATTGGAAACAATTTTATTCTTAGTTTCCTGAAAAAAGTCAATTTATGTAAAAAGCTCTGCATGGTCTTCAGCTCGAAACAAAATCATCAGACATCTAATTTTTGGAGTCGTATCCGAGGTTTGTCAAAAAATATTAATTTGAGTCAAGAGTACAGTACCTTTATTTTTCAAAATATAGACAATTTTTATTGAAAAAAGTTAATGGTAATTAAAAACTATTGTCAGATATCCAATATTATTCATAAGCCTTGAAAAAATAATTTTTCTTATAAAAAAAACATATACAAATTTTGTTATAAGCTATTTTATTGAAAGAAACGCACCTTTCAGTTCATTATTAAATTATGTAACAATATACATTGAATAGTTAATGCAGACATATAATATTTCTTCGAAATCCCATATTGTTGTTTTGATTTAACGGTATACAAATGACAATTGAAAAGTTAATCTTAACAGCCTCCGTCCGTTAAGATATCACTTGTTCAAATATTTTTTTAAAAACATTATTCTGCTTACAATAGAATAATTATAATAATACTAATAATAGTAATTGGACAATTGCTATTATTCGATTTACCATCTATAGCACCAGTATTTGAACTAGTTGTCGGTGTAGCCTCATTACTATGAAAAAGTTGTCTTATTATTTTCATTTTCTTTGAAACCAAATTTTCATTGTATGACTCCGCCACCGCAGTAGAGTTCCAACCTCCAAGTTCTTTTACCGATAGTGGATCGCCACCATTTTCTACAAGCATAGTAGCCGAAGATCTGCGAAACAAGTGCCATGTGTAGAGCTGAGGATTTTCCAATTTTAAGAGTGCTACAATTTTAATTAGAAAAGCCAATACTATGGATGAATACTTTATAGCTGAGTACACATGACTCGAAAGTCAAGAAAACATATTTGTATTCTGTGTAAATATTAATTTATTAAAATCGCAGAGCGCTTTCGGCTATTAAGCCATCTTCAGTGCTTACCTGCAAGTAAGTAAAAAAGTTGGAAAATATAAAAGAAGTAGATAAAGAATTACTTACTCGTCAGGTAATTTATACAAGAAACTTTGACAACACATTGACGTCATAAATTAAAATAACATTAAAATTAAAATGATCCCCTGTTTAGGGTTTGTTGAATCTAGATATTAAACATTATTGAAAATTTTGTTAAAATTATTTTAGAGCGAACTCAGAACACGTGTTCGTCTAACGGATGTTGAAGTGACACTCCTTCAATTTTAAAAAATTTGCACATGACAAATGACAGTGAACATAGAACTCAATCATTCTAACAAGAGTTTAAAATTGACATTGTAGAAATCTTTTTCAAATGTCCCCAAACAGATATGTAAACTTCCAAAATAAAATTAAATAAATAATTTGATGTTAAGGTCTAATGAGAACCTATCAAATTCTAAAATACTGAAAAAGATTAAGGGTCTAATGAGAACCCATTACAGATCTTTCTCATTGAAAACAAATCACATTGGTTTTTGGATATTTTTTAAAGTATAATTTGACCATTAAATTTAAATATATAAAAAATGTTTTCAATAAATTCTGTAATTTGTTAAATACTAATCCTCTCTCTGTGATGATATTCATATTTATCCATAACATCATCAAGCTGATACCATATGTTCCATTTGTTTATTTTAAATTTTTCTGAACTTTTGTTGTAGTTGTAGTTTTTTGAGAATGATAAATATCCTGTTCATATTGTTTTTAGTATACCTCGATGTAACTAAAAATCTGGTACTGGTGCTTTCAAAATCATCCAGTCAGCCTATCAAGTTCGTCACGTCTAGCCAAAAATACCACACATTAATACAACCTTTTCAAGCGACCATGTATGATTAATCATGGATTTGGATCACGTACAGTATAATCAAAAAAAAAAGTTACTTCTCCTTCAGAAAAAATTTTTGCTTTCTTTGGTAAGTATCCATCAGACTTTCGGGTCAAGAACAAAAATAATTTTCCAAATCTGAAAATACCGTTTCTGTAGGTAATACTCTAATATGGTGTACGATTTAGAATAACTAACCTTAAAATGTCAATGTTGTCATTCAAAGCAAGTTTCAACATTGAAATCTTGATCCACAGCGAGCTAGGAGAATAAACCTCTGATTTTCCTTTCGTATAGGCTAATAATACATCTTCATTGTTATTACGCCACTCTTCAAAATTCTTATATTCTTTTTGATATTGCTTTTGAGTTATTTTCGGCAGTAAATCAACACTCGCTGCACATGATTCACCCAATTTTTCTGAAGAAATTTATAAATGTAAGGGTTCCGATTAAAAACATGAGTTACGTATATATATATATATATATATATATATATATATATATATATATATATATATTTACTCTTAACAATTTTATAAATATGCTCTATAGCCTAGTGGTGGTTGACTATGGCGCGGACGATCGAGATTCGATCCTCACTGGAAGTTTTTTCTTTTCAGTCGTGGAGAAAGTATAGTCTTTCACTTGTGTAGAATGGCTATTATTCACGCGGATGAAGTTTCCAAAACGAGGGAGCGCAGCGAGTGAGTTTTGGAAACTTCATCCGCGTGAATAATAGCCATCATTTTGCACTCGTTGAAGAATATACTATTATTTTTTGTTCGGAATGCCTATCTGCAATAATTTCCTGACATGCTTCTGTTCAGTAATTAGCCTTTCCAAATGATCAATGCTTATACAGAAAAATTAATAAGAAAAATTAAAATAAAAATGTTTTTATAGTAATATTGGATAGTATTCAATTATAATTAACTTTTTTTAATAACAATTGTCCATATTTTTTAAAATAAAAGTACTTTACTATTGAGTGAAATCTATATTTCTTGACAAACCTTGTAAACGGCTCAAGAAATTTGGTTTTTGATTTTTTTAATTCAGGTTGGGTTTTTGCGAAACTTTTTATATAAAATAACTTGTTTTCATAAAACTGAGAATATAAAGTTTCCCATATGGTTCCGACTTAATTGTACACATTATATTTTAAATGTTTCAGTAGTGAAAAAGTGCATCCTTGCATTTTTCTTTGGAAAAGCTGAACTTTTTCGACAAATAACCGTATAATAAGGTGAGTAGAGATGTCAGAAACGCATGTATGTATGTATGTATGTGTGATTTTTGGGGTGACATTCACTGAGACCTAAAAGGTCTATTGTGCCCCCTTACTTCTACTCAGTTTCTGAGGAGAGTCTCAGAAACTAGTAGTTCCTTTAGTCCTATTTCCCGGAGGAATTTTAGGACGTCTGCAGGCTTCAACTTAGGCAAATGTTCCTCTTCTATCCAGTAATCTCGCATAGTACCGGAGATTTCACCGGATCTCTATTTCCTCTAGATAAAATTTTTACTCAGGTAAAGGTCAAATAAATTATTCTTAGAAAAAGTATTTACTGCAGCTAGCTACATATAGCTATTGTTTATAACAAATGAAAAATTTACCAGAAATTAAAATCCTGAAAAACTTTTACGTCCTATCAAATAACGCCCAAGATCATATTTTCTTAGAGAGAGTAAGGATAATATTTTACTCCTAATCCATTAGTTCTCAAGATACGCTACTGGATTCATAACAGCGTGTGATACGTATAGTCAAAAGCGCTCTTATCGTACAGGTTCAAAGGTCAGTAACCATATGTATTAAATCAGAAGACACAGAGGTTACCAAAATGTGAGATTACAAATATACCCGGAGAAAATAATGATGGTTGATGTTTCCTGTACCCTGGTTGACGAATTTCCACTTTTTCATTCATTCTCGAAATAATCTATCAGATTAAGTACCATTTTTTTTTGCTTGAAAATTGCTTCTTATGCCCGGTTGCACCAGCTAAAAAACAGTCCGTTGAATCGGCCGATTAACCGTAAATCGTAGCTTTCGTGTTGCACCACCCAAAAGCTGTCCGTTAATCAATTGATTTTACGGATAGAATTAACCGACCGTTTTCGGGCGATAATTGCAAATACGGACCGTTTTTGTTAATATCCTCGCTATATTTCTAATGACAGTTGTTTGATTTTGTGGAGTTTGAACGGATTCGGCAATATTTTCAATATTATTTAGAGGTGGTATCACATTGCGATTGAAACATTACGGAAAATTACACATTACACAAAAGATCGAGATGTGATCCATTCAATTTATTTAACAACCAGCAATTTAAAGCAAGATACCGTTTCTATAAAGAACAGTAAACCAGCTATGGTAAATTATTGGAGAATATTCAATACGTTCCGGAAAAAATAATGGAGTGACTTCTATGAATCAATTATTAATAACATTAAAAGGTACTATGCCACATATTGATTTCAACAAGTGCTCGGTGATCATATTATTAACATACGTAAAAGCACAGTGTGTAGAATAGTGCGTCGAGTAGGGTACTACATAGCTTTATCAAGTGGAATGCCTAGAACAAATGGAGAAATTTGTGTGGTGAAACAGCAGTTTTAAAGTTGCTAGATTTCCTGGTGTTGTATGAGCAATTGACTGCACCCATATTAAGATTTTGTTAATAGAAATCGTAAGGGCTGACTTTCCATCAATGTGGTGATATGAAATTGAAGATTCCAGCTATAGTAGCAAGCTATCCGGCAACTGTACACGATAATACTATTTATAACGATAGTTTAATTCGTGCTCGGTTTCTTTATAATGAATTTTTCAGCAGTAATTTGATAGGAAATGGAGGGTACATGTGCACAAACCACTTAATGACACCACTTGGTAACCCCTAAACACAATCCCATAATAATTATCGAAACTCACATATTAGTATCTACTAGAAATGATATTGAAATACTGTTCGAATTTG
Source organism: Galerucella pusilla (assembly GCA_910591695.1). Classification (NCBI taxonomy): domain Eukaryota; kingdom Metazoa; phylum Arthropoda; class Insecta; order Coleoptera; family Chrysomelidae; genus Galerucella; species Galerucella pusilla. Next base: position 132,427 of record CAJUYI010000440.1, read on the forward strand.
GAAACGACGCTTTCCTGTTTTATCTGTTATAATGCAAATGTAGGTTGAAAATCTATTAAGGGTAATCATTGGCACATCTGTATTACATAATTTAGCAATAGAAAACGATAACATTTTTGAAATTGATTGGGATAAACATATTGAAAATAAAATTGAAGTTGAACATCAAGATGTTGAATTGGAACGAAAGGGGAATGCATTACGAATTCATTTGATTAACACTTTTTTTTGAAATTCGAATTAGTAACAAATAGGTATATTTTGAGCTAACTTTAATTATATACAGGGTGGGGCAATCTTCTTACATCGGAGGATTACATTGTCGTGGTGAGAGATAGAACTTCATAGTTTTGTGTGAGCTAATACAGTTACTGAGAGCACATTTCGAAAATACTTTCGATTCTACAGGGTGTTCCAAAACCACGTAGCAGCACAAACTTACATTTTTTTAAATGGAACGTACTATATTTTGTTCAAGAATCGAAAAGATCTCACCGAAAGCGTTACAAAAATATAGCACTAATATATTATAAGGGTGTTTACAAAGATATGGCCAATTATTAGCAAAAAAGACCTCCTCTTTAACATTCTGCAGAACAGTAAATTAAAATAAGTCAACAGGTCTTTGTGTTCAAATGTCATACACACATCATTGGCTGTGCTCAGTATTAATTACTTTTTTCATCGGTGACTTCTTTAATACAGGGTGAAACAAAACGCAAATCAAGCAATATCTCAAAATTTTCAAATGAATCACCCTATAGGTCTTTTTACAATTTGTTAGTACAATTAATAAACTTTCAAACGATGTAGTAAACTTGGGGCATTAGTTAATGGAAAATCGTTAGATATTTTATGATAATGGTCAAAAACAAGTATTTTACATACACAAATTAAATGGTATTAAATTTTTACATGCAACCTCTTGTAAATTTTAACATTTCTAAGGCATATATTTTAATCGTAATTTTGGATGCATCTACAATATCTAATCAATGAAATAAAATGTTTTTTTTTTTCCATTTTGGGAGCCGTTCAGATGCCGGGAGCACTGCAGCCTATTGGCTTATTGTACTCTGCTCCCATATTTAGTCCACCCATCCAGTTATCCCCGTACCTTCGAGTAGACGGTATAGGTCCATTGGATGTGTGCCATATACTTCAGGTGGCACATTGGCCTCTCCGAAGATTGCCTGTCTCCTCGAGTGCAGTGCCTCACATTCAGACAAGATATGGGTCACGGTCTCGTTCTCCATTCCACATAGTCTGCAGCTGAGGTCCCCGTTATATAACCCCATTTTATGCAGGTGATCTTTTAACGGGGTATGACCTGTTAGATAACCTGCAATAATTCTTAGCTTATTCCTGCTGATATTCAGTAGTTCTTTGGCCCGCTTTGCACATGTGTCACCTATGAAGGTTTTGCTGTGTACCTGTATCGGAGTGTTCCTCCAATGAAGTCTATGTTGGCTTTGTACCCATTTTTGTATTTGCGCTCGGACTACCTTTTTTGTGGTCCCAAGAGCTGGTTCTGGTCCAACATATACTGTTGCTGAACCTCTTTTTGCGAGTTCATCAGCTTGTTCATTTCCAGAAATACCATTATGTCCCGGCACCCACACCAATCTTACTTTAATGTGGTCTGCCAGTTCATTTAGTTCTTTCTGACATTCTTCTACTAGTCTGGATGTTACCTTGCGGCTATTTAAAGCCGCAAGGGCTGCCTGGCTATCAGTTAGTATGTTTATCCTATGAGTGTCAGTCCTATATTTGTTAATTCTGACACATTCTAGGATGGCATAGATCTTTGCCTGAAATACAGAGGTATGTTTGCCTAGTGAGAAAGAGCCTTTTGTGTTTCTCTTTTCACTGTACACTCCTGCTCCTGTTCCTTCCCCTGTCTGTGATCCGTCTGTGTACCAGGTCTCTCCTCGGGGAAATTTCAGTCTGCTTGGGTCTTGCCAGTCCTTTCTGTGAGGTATTTCTACCTCATATTTAGGGCTTGGGAGAAGTTTAGTGGCCATATAGTCTGTTTTCATATCTAAAATGGCTTCACTTATGATGTCTTTAACAGATGTGTGTCCTGATCTAACTATTTTGTTGCTCAGATTATCTTGCTGCCTAAATAGTCCCATCCTTGCTTCCCCCATTATCACGAGGTGTAGTGGAGGAAGGTCGAATAAGGCTTCTAGTGCTGCCGTTGGCGTGCTTCTCATGCATCCTGCAATGCTGAGACATGCAAGTCTTTGCACCTTGCCCAGTCTTGTCATTGCATTCTTTTGTGTCGTCTTTGTCCACCAGACCAAAGACGCATAAAATGTTTGCTAATACCGTAGGTACCTACCTGGAATTACCAAAAATTTCATATTTTCCATGTTTCACTTCCAAGAACTGTTATTATAGGCTTGTTTGAGAATGGGCGAAACATAATCAAGCCATATTTTTGATTATATCGAGTGGGCTACTATCAAAATAGTATCTACTAATAAATGTCAAAGAAATATTGCTGTATTCTTCGTTTGTGTTCTGGAAGTTGATTCAAACACAATAGTTAACTTGTGGTTCCAACAAGATGGAGCATCTGTATATCAGAAATTTTACCGACAGGTGGATAGGACGTGGTGGACCAATTTCGTGGCCTCCTCGATCTCCAGATCTCACACCGATGGATTTCTTTTTATGGGGATACAACAAGCTTCTTGTGTATCAAACGTAACGCATTTTCCGCAATAACTCCAGCTATGTTGGAAAGAGTAAGATCCTCGTTTTTGAAAAGAATTGTATGGAAGTAAATGATCGCCATTTTGAACACTTAGCATAAACTACTATACTTTTTATAGAATGTCAATGTTCATTTATGTAAATGTGAGTGTTCTTATAATGTTGGTTTTCATAATTGTTAGTTTTTCAAAAATAGAAAAAGTTGGAAAATGAATTACAAGCTTGCATTTTACATAACTAAGATATACTGTTTGTGGTAACTTGAGTAATTATTTTGTAAAGACTACAAACTGCTTTTATATTTATTAGTACCTACTATAATGACATTAGCCTACTTACGGTAAACAAAAATATTGCTTCCAACATAATTCCTTCTTTCCTTCCTCTAATGGTAAGAGTAGAAGTCAAAGATATTTTAGATGCATCCAAAATTACGATTAGAATTTATGCCTTAGAAATGTTAAAATTCACAAGATGTTGCATGTAAAAATTTAATACCATTTAATTGGTGTATGTAAAATACTTGTTTTTGACCATTATCATAAAATATCTACGATTTTCCATTAACTAATGCCCTAAGTTTACTACATCGTTTGAAAGTTTAATAATTGTACCAACAAATTGTAAAAAGACTTATAGGGTGATTCATTTAAAAATTTTGAGATATTGCTTGATTTGCGTTTTGTTTCACCCTGTATTAAAGAAGCCACAGATGAAAAAAGTAATTAATAATAAGCATAGCCAATGATGTGTATATGACATTTGAACACAAAGACCTGTTGATTTATTTTAATTTACAGTTCTGCAGAGTGTTAAAGAGGTCTTTTTTGCGAATAATTGGCCATATCTTTGTAAAACACCCTTATAATATATTAGAGTGCTATATTTTTGTAACACTCTCGGTGAGATCTTTTCGATTCTTGAACAAAATATAGTACGTTCCATTCAAAAAAATGTAAGTTTGTGCTGCTACGTGGTTTTGGAACACCCTGTAGAATCGAAAGTATTTTCAAAATGTGCCCTCAGTAACTGTATTAGCTCACACAGAACTATAAAGTTCTATCTCTCACCATAACGATGTAATCCTCCGATGTCAGAAGATTGCCCCACCCTGTATAATACAAATGTAGTATTACATTAATTATCTTCTGTATGTTCCTTGTGGTATATTATTCATTCTTTTTTTAATTACAATTGAAGTAAATTTGCGACCATACTTATTTTTAAATTCAATTTCTTTTCTTTTTTCTTTCCATTTTATATTTTATGTGACATTGACAATACGTATAATGTAGGGTTATGGTTCAAACGCACACTTCACTTCACATTCAACGGTCGGTTCAAATATCAACTGTAACTTTTTCTGGCGCAACGGGTATTTTGAAAAATCGGAGAATCGTCGATTAATCGGTCGATCTACGGTTATTGTATCGACTGTTTTTACGGTCGGTTGGTGCAACCGGGCATTATTATTCATATTGTCACTTTGAATTGTCAAAGTGACATAACCGACATTTAAATAAAAACTTCGCTGGTGAAAGACTTTTTAGAATGTCTGAAAACTAAATACGTATTATCCTTTTTTCTCCCGTCAAAATTGCATAAGTCTGTCTTATTCATCTTACGGATTTTATTTGGAAGATATGATTAAACCTTAGAACATAAAGTAGTAAGGAAGGATCATTACGCCAAGGACAGTTAACCGGGATGGTTATCCAAAATGGCCGCCGCAGAATAGAATATATCAGTGGCGCCGTACCCAATTTTAATTAGGATAAAACTATTTCAATAAAATGGAGTTAATATTTTCAAAAACTTAATTGAAAATTTTTATGAGTGAATTGTTTATCAAAACATTATTTTAATGGCATTATAGACATTAAAGTTGGTAAAATAGAAGTAAAAAACAATCATAGGTACATTTAAATTTTTATAAACTGAATTTAATTTTTTATTTACAATAACATCAAAATGATACGCCCATGTCATGTCATATCATTTCAAGTGAAAATTTAGGCTAGGAACAACTATATGTGTATTTTTTGAAATTTTTAACATAAAGACCAATATTCACATCTGTAGATTATAATTATTATAATAATATGTACTCACCGATGAATAATCGGCAAAATATAACATAAAAACCAACTTTCAAACAGCGACCAAACAAACAATACGTCATAAAATGGTTATCCAAAATGGCCGACTTTGTCTCATTTATTTATTATGGGAGATGTAGCACACGCTCCTTCCTTACTACTTTATGTTCTAAGGATTAAACGCAATAAAAGAAAACAAAAACGGAGAGTATGTCTTTGTTGAATCGTATGACCAGCATGATAAGACTGCATTTGACTATTATACTAAAATTTTATGTCATACCAATATCCACATTATTGTGTTTTTATATCTTAGATATCATCTACATAAAGGAATACTTTATGGCCCGCGCAAGCAAAAGACTTCATGAACAAAATATAAAACTACATATGTATGTATGTTTATATATTATTTTGTTGTATTTACTCAGAATTGGAAAATCAGGAAAGTTCCGCTGATAGGTAAATTTCTGTAATGAAATGCGGGATCCAGATAGTACACCCGCTAACATCCTTGAAACCTCATTTTTAGAGGATGTGCTGTCCTCCAAATATCCTCCAGCCACTGTGGTAGTTTTCCATCCATCATGACGCTTCAGCGTAGGTAGTCATACTTTCTCCATCTTCTGCTAAAAGAGTTCCACGTAAACAATGACCAGTGTACTTTTCGGGGCTGTTCAAACCCAATTATTTCGCAATAATACGGGGAATTTTTCCAAATGTTCTTTTCCCAATAGGCTGTACAGTACAGCGGCCTTATTTATAGCGATGTGGCCGCAAAGAAATATAACCTTTCATTAGTTTCAACCTCTAAAAGGGCGGCGTCGACCCAGCACACTGTAGTGGAGCGCCTCCGATACTATAATTACAGTGAAGCAGTGTGAAGCAGTGTAGAGCGTGGTTGGATGGGTGACTACTGGGGAAGACCGTCGTAGAGTCCATACAGCCTGCAGTGGAGTAGCATACCATAGCTCTCAGACATTATACAAATGAGCAGGAGGAATAATGTAGATATGCCGTCTTTCAGGGGAGACGTAAAACCGAAGTCCGAGTCCATCGATGATCGTCTCGATAAGGAACCCTACCACTGGCTGGAACACTAGTGGGTTCGGCAAAATTTTCGGTTCATGCCGCCGACATCCACAAAATACACCAAATAATAATGTTCATTAAAAACGAGAAGTAGATGGATGGATACCATGAAGTGCTGTCATGTTATTACGCCATTGATGTCGCCAAGATTCTTGCAAAACGTTTTTGAAGTGTTAGTTGGGGTCGGTTGCGAGTTGGGCAATGTGTTTGGGTTGTTACTAGACAGATATTGAACGGTGGGAAATAACCACTATTTGTTAGATCGTTAAAAAACTAGCGAGTAAATGCAGTTGAAGAAAATATGATTTAAATCACTTTTAATTTAACAGTGTTGACACAAGTCAACTTAGTACCCTTGATACATAAATAACTATGAATGTATTTTTTTCAACAATCCTGAGATCTGTAACGTTTTTCGGAACGATTTTGGTGGATTTTTCAATCAATCTTAGTCTATAAACCATACTATAACAAAGTTTGAATAATTTTTGGTGAATTTCATACCATATTTGGTATATTTTCTCTCTTTATGAAACTCATGGGGTTTCCCTAATTAAATAGGTATCTAAGTACCTATGTGATATTAATGTAAATTTTAAAGCAATGAGATATTCAATTTTAATCCATTTTTAACTCGTGCATGTTTAAATTTATACACGATATATTTAATGAATATGTTCAGTGTTAATCCAATAGAGATAAACTAACGTAGATGTATTACGTCAAAATTAAAATATGAGAAAACAAAACAAGAAATAGTATCTTCACTAGGACAAAAAATTTCGTCTCGAAAGAAATTTCTCATCTCGTCTCCAATTTTTTCTTGAAGGCAAAAACTCAATGTTATTATAATATACAGGGTGTCCCAGGAGTTCGTACCAAAAACTTGGGAGGTGATAAAAAGGCTAAAATAAATGATGGTATTTTATAAAAAATTCTTTCTCTACGCCCTTCGTTAACGAATTATAGGGCTCTAAAGTTGGGAATGAAAAATGGTTTTTTATTTACAATTATCAAATGGCTGATTGGAAATTGGTAATATTTTAACCGTTAAAAAACACCATAATTGCACACTTTCTGGCGTGATATACAAGTCTACAACATACTTGTGAACTCAGGTACCAACTAAGTTAAATCGTGGATGCGCCATTTTTTGTGAGTTAAACTTTCTTCAGTTATAAATGAAATAATTGGCTTTTGTGAACATTTTTAGAGATATCAAGTCCTCTTGTGACATCTCGATAACATTAACGGTTTAAGAGATACGGGCAATTTTATGTCGCACTGCACACGTATTGGCGCATTCACATTTATTTTGAATGTACGATTACAGGAAGCATTCTGTATTATTAGCAAATTATTAATACATTGGTGCAGTCTACATTTATAAATATAAACTTTTACTTTGTTCAACTATAAAGAACCTTATTGAAAACGAACATTACTATGAAAGTATCGTACATTCAAAATAAATGTGAATGCGCCAATAGGTGTGCAGTGCGACATAAAATTGCCCGTATCTCTTAAACCGTTAATGTTATCGAGATGCCACAAGAGGACTTGATATCTCTAAAAATGTTCAAAAAAGCCAATTATTGCATTTATAACTGAAAAAAGTTTTACTTACAAAAAAAATTGTGCATCCACCATTTAACTTAGTCGGTACCTGAGTTCACAAGTATGTTGTAGACTTGTATATCACACCAAAAAGTGTGCAATTATGGTATTTATAAACGGTTAAAATATTACCAATTTCCAATCAGCCATTTGATAGTTGTAAATAAAAAACCAATTTTCATTCCCAACTTTAGAGCCCTATAGTTCGTTAACGAAGGGCGTAAAGAAAAAATTTTATATGAAATACCATCATTATTTTCAGCCTTTCTATCACCTTCCAAGTTTTTGGTACGAACTCCTGGGACACCCTGTATATCTACAAATATATACAAGGTTAATCTAAATAACACCAAAAAAATTATTCTGTGATGAAAATTGTGGATATTAGGAATAATTTTTTTAAAAAAGACAGCCGCGGAAAAGTTACATCCTTGCGAAAATTTGGAAAAAAAATGGTTTTTCTTTTTCAATTTCCTTATATATTAAACTACACGAAATTTTGTAAATATTATATGTCAATAAAACTACATATTTTTAATTTCTTTTCTGAAGTATGCTTAGAAGGGGTTGAAGTCGTCAACTAAAATATTTTTTCGTTAATTACAACTTTTTGAAGATAAATATTTTCCTTTTTAGAAAACATGGGTAAAAAGCCCAATTCACTAACTCATTATCACTAGATGTTTTTTCGAAAACTTGAATATTCACAAGAAAAAATGTAGATATTACAAGCTCATGCTAAAGCAGCATTTTATTGAACAACGGCCAACCAAACTATGATTCTACTAAGTAGGCTAATACTTCACAACTAAAACCAAAATGAACAAACAATGAACAAAAACCTGTCGAATGAATCGTCTTATTGACAAAAAATATTCACCAAATTTCGTGTCTTTAGCTTAATATACAGTAATGAGTTGTTAGTTGTTGTAGCATTCACATTTTAGGAGATCGAGAAATCTTGAAAAATCTCCAATTGCATTTCATGATTTGGTCTCAACAAAAATTCAGTCTCGTCTCGAAATCGAAACGAGAAATATCGAATTTCGGGAGTCTCGTGAACCCCTTATCTTCACCATTGTCTATAAAAAGATAATGTCTTCACTGAATTTAACCTATTATTGCCGATAACATTTCTGATATAAAAATTTCCTAAAATTAATCTTTTGGTGGAATAGATGATAAAGAGATAGTCTATTCCAGCAACCTTTTTTGGCTGCGGGTCAAGATCAACCACAATGTGAATATTGAAGGGACGTTTGGGTCATGATATTTTCTGTAGTAGGTACTATCACAAGAGAGAATAAATTGAAAATAATTTGACAGATTTTAGAAAACTCGTCGCCATGCAATAGAGGTACTGTGAGTGGCTATTATGAAATGGCAACAAGTTTGATAAAAAGCCTGGTGAATTATTATCTAATTTATCGAACTTTCGTGAGGTGTTCGATAGATGATTATTTGACGTTACAATCAAAATCAAAGATTTTTTTTTTTTTTCATTCCAACAAATTTTTATCACTTGACTCAGAATTAATTTCACGAATTTCTTTAAAACTTATGACAGATTGGATTTACGGTAGTTAACCTACTCCTGTTCTTGCTTAAAATAAATTTTATTTTGGAGAAATTTTTGCTCACTTTTATAAGTTTAACCGAATGTGGACAAAATGGCATTACTCTACAGCGCACGGTACATGCTGAGACGAAAGGGACGAAAACAAAATATTCATTTTCCATTTTCTTATTCTCAAAATATTCGTTCAATGCTCATGTTTTATACATGTGATGTTTTTGTTGCCAGTAATGGCAATTATTCAAATTTTTAAGTATAGTTTCGATGTTTTTATATTTTGCCATGTTTGCCATTTTTAACCAGTCTTTGAAATGTAAGAGTATTCATTTGTTTCATAACTAAGTACCTATTACTGTTGATTGATCAATCAACGCTTATATACATCATAATATAAGTCTCAATTTATGTTATTTTTCATGAGTAGGTAATTTGAAAAAATACAATACTATTTTCTTATTCTCCGTAATTATTGTATATCTTTATTGGATTATCAAGTGCATACTTTATGTAAAAATTTTGCACCAAAATTTTTAAAATATAAAGTTGTCCGATGTTATAAACTCTAAAATTGCGTCTAATAAACTATCAAAATGTACATTAACCACAAATGTCTTGGAAAATGTTAACGAAACGGTACAACGAACCGTAACGTTGGCAGAAACGTAACACAGCATTTACTTACCGTCATATGCTACATGTCAAATTCAATTAAACTGTTTTTCCCTAAAAATGTCAACCACTTGCTCAAAAAAAGTATATACTATATTATAATTTTCATGTTTTCACTTTTTAACTATACCTTGTTTTTAAATTAAGAGCATTGTAATAAACATCAATCACAACACTAAAAATTACTGGATTTGGAGTATTTTCCGAACAAAGTTGTTATGGATAGGAGCTGTAAATTGTCGTTATGTTCAAGGTCAGTTACTAAGCGCGAACTTGATATTCAAAGTCGATATAAAAGTTGCTTTACATAATGACCATTGGCGGGTATAGGGAGGTTTTCAAGGGGGGCCATGAGTTAATGGAAATTTGTAAGCAAAGTAATAAAATCCATAGAAATGAACTATATATAAATATATATTTCTTTTATTTGAAACAACTGAAACCAGTGAACAATAATATATAAGATTGAACAAAATATGGCGAAACAAGCAAAATCAAAATTCCACAATTCTAATAAATAATAAACTCTCAAAATAAAACAACTGGAACAAAAACTTATAAAATTATTGTTCAGAAAGATATGTCTTTGGTCACTGTTTGAAAATATACTGAAAACAACTGAAACTAGTGAACAATAACATAAATAAGATGGATAAAAATGTGACTAAACAAACAAAAACACAAATCCACAATTCTAATAATAAATTTAAGAACATGTGGATTTGGGATGTTTGAGAATCAATACAACGAATAATTTTGGTTTGTAAAGCATATAACGTGTGTTTCATTCTTGTTGAAAACCAATCAAAGGTTTAGTTGCATATCCAGACTCTGGTTGTTTAACCAATATCAAAGGGGGGGCATGGTCCCCATGCCCCCCCCTCTAATCCGCCAGTGGGCACACTGGCAACTGGCTTCAGAGGCGTTGTTAAACATGCGTCGAACACTGATTGGATTGTTTTATTTATTCATGTGAACAATTGAATATTTTAAATGAATAAGAATGGCATTTTCAGTACATATAGACTTTTTAATCATTCAAGAATTAATACAAAGGTACCTATGTGTGCTGTTGTCATGGTTTCAATAAAAAATGGTTCCTTTTTCAGAGAAAATGTAAGAACTAAAAGAAGATACCCAAAAGATTCTGGTAATCCCTTGGAATTGTCAGTCTTTCAACAATTTGTCACCTCAAAACAACGCGCCATATTTTTTACGGTAGCTCACTGAAGCGAATTTCCGAAAAAGCCCAACTTAAATAGCTCCTCTGAGTTTAAAAACAATGTATAGTTCCTATGTACCTATTTGTTGATAATTGTCAGATATAAATTAATAGTTGTCCCAAATAAATCTCAGTTAATCACAAATGTCTTTCTATAGTTTTATTCATTCATTCGATTGGGTTGTGTTCAACAGCCCAGGCACTTGAAATTGACTGTTGGTACCATTTCCCATGTTATCTTTTTCCAATATATTTTTCAAGTTTCTTCAGTTACAAAAGTCGCAAACAGAGTTCAAGGCACTATTAACGACAATACATGATCACTCGAAAACTGAATACTTACCTACCAACCTACTTGAGCTATAGAAAAATTGATCAAACTGCTTTTTTTTGCAAGCAACAAGTACATACCTATATAAAATTTTATTTATGGATTGGTCACTAAAATTTAACAAAACAGTTTATTCCACTCATAAAGAATCAAAGGTCGTTTATATAAGCCAAATTTTCCATTTTGAATTATATAATTTTCGCAATTGAAGAGTTTGGAACACGTATTTTACACACATCAAGATTTGTCTAAAAAATGATCGTATTAATTGTTCTTAACCGAAACCATTAGTTTTGCAACAGCTGTAATTAAATCTTAAATAACGGTAATAAATATATTTAACAGTACCTACTTATCTATTGTTTATTTGAAATTTCAATTCACCTATCCTGTTTCTTCGCAAATGGTGCTTTGGTAACGTATAGTCCGGGAACGGTCAATGATGAGACGCGTTGAGATAGCGCTTATTGGTCGATTGCCATAAGTGCCAAACGCCGGAATAGCGCTAATATCGGAGTATACCAATTTGTAGAGTGACGTTCAAAGAATAAGTAGGACTTTTCAATTTTGAAAAATATTCATTAGGTCAAAAGTTCAAAACATCGAAATTTAGTAAAAATCTTCGATTTTTCTACTTTCAAATATTTATAACTTTTTAAATAAGCACTATACGGAAAATGACAAGAGACCTTTTCTTTCCAAAAAGTGTACATAATTGTATAAAAATATTGTCCGAGCCGAAAAAACTATTTGTTTAAGCAATTGCGATGTAAGTAAAACGAATCGGTTTTTCGCAAAAACACAGGGCTGTCCATAGAGATACTACTGATAGAGGCAACAAGCCAATGGGCGCTGTGTAAGTGGTAATGACCGTCTGAACTCCGGTGAGAGACAAATAGACAGACGATCAGAGGTTTTTCTGTCTTTGTTGGACTGCGCTTAATAATAGCATACACGCTATTAGAGAAAGACAGCATAAACCTCCTACCATAGACAAAATAAAAGAGACGGATTGAAATATAGGCGGTATAAGGCACAACGTTTCTGCGCAACTGACCCGCGCATCGAGTCGCTTCGGTCGTGAGAACTACAAGACTTTTTACAAAAGGGAAATAGAATAAAATGGTTTAAAACGATATAAATTACATTTCACTTCACTATTCATCCCTCAATGTCGATAAATATTATGAAATATCCTAGTATATCAACTTTTAAATCATTAAAAACGAAAATATACAAAATCAATCATACATTTGCTGGTGTGAATCTAGCTTCTGCTTGTCAAAGTCATAGTGAAAGTGTTAAACTGTCAATAATTATTCTACAAAATTAGTTTATTTGTAAATTTATTAAGGAATTGAGGATTTTAGTTCTAATTAAGGAAATAAAAGTAAGTAAACCTTTAAAATATCATCACCAAATATAATACGTCATAGTTGTATTGCTTGGTAAATATTTTTGGCCACTCAGCAATTTGTAGGAAGAATAAAACATTTTTCAAATTTCCATCTGATATCAATCAAAGTGAACAGAGGTACAACATTTTAGAATTTCCTTCTACATCAAAGGATCAAAGGTTGTGTAAAGATCATTTTAATAATAATGCATTTACAGGTTCATTATGCAAAATACTTATTAGATTTGTTTTACCTTTGCAATCCTTAGATCATACACTACTACCAAAAGTAGTTGAACATAATAATAGTAGGTACCCAAGCTTTTGAAAATAATGTAGCTATTGCCAGTATTGCCTGTGAAATGAATGCTTATTTTTTCTAACAATAATGATAGCCTCAAAGAAACTTATCTACCTAACAAATTGTAACTTAAGGTAATGCATTTTATTTATTTTGTTTCAGACCTGTTCCTGTCTTCATAGGAATGAATAATCTACTTTCTAACTCCTTTTTATTTAAATTTTTGCAGTTTCTGTGAATAATTTTAAAATAATGTGCAATTGGATGTGATATTGGATTAACTTTCCTAAATAGGTATAATGTAAGTTTAGTAAAAATATGTTATTTTGTGATTAATAATATGTAAATGTTCGATGAATTGATGATAATAATATAGATGTAGATCATTTGTTATATTATGTGCAGTTAAATAAAAATTTTATATTAGTGTTGATTTCTCATTTATCCAATTCATGTGTCTTAAAATTGTTTATTAATTATAATCATTTCATTATTAAAAATTAAATAAGTTTTAATTTTCTG
>CAJUYI010000441.1:4750-29425 GCA_910591695.1 Galerucella pusilla
ATACGTCAAGCAACGTTGAGAATGTTGACATTCACCGGTGTATCTCGACATTCACCAGATTTCGGTCTTTCACGGTAACATATACACTCCAACCGGTATCTCGTGACAAGGCGGAGCTTCCAGTACGCAGAGAGAGAACGTATTCGGCCAGACTGGGATGGAATTTACCCGAACATTAAATATTAAAATTTATACAATGTTGTCAATATGTGGATGATCACAGTAATGTTGGGTATTTTTTGGTATGATATTTAGGGAAATGAGTTTCAAATAATTGACACAACAATTTAATGACTAAGAATGAGAGAATGATTTTTGGTTAGGCACGAAATGAGTAAAGCTTAAATAATTGAAACAGAAAACACAAATGCAAAACGTGAGACCACAATAAAATCAACTTTAAATAATGCGAGTAAATGAAACAATGCAACAGTGTAAAAATATCGAACTGCCCAATGCATAACGTCTACCGTACGATTGGCTTTGCTGGATTCCCGCTTTCAAATTTGCTACGGCGCATCGTCAGCTCATTTGACGAGATACCGGTTGGAGTTGTACGTGCGGGAACCGTGTATAGATGCAAGGGTCTTTGGTAGGTTCAACGAGAGCCGAGCGTTAACGCATGAATTAGTAGGATTCTACTTATCAAAATTTGCCTCACCAGCTGTAATAATTCATAATAATTCAAATTATATGCCACTGTTTGAAAGTAACAGCCGAAATATGCTGACCCAAGCTGCGCAAAGCTGTTCGGGAGCCGCACACGGTGGTCAACTACAAAAAATACATGTCGCAGTGAAAGGTTTAAAATGTGAATCTCTGCATAGAACTGAACATTAAGAAGAACAACGAATTAAACATCAAACAGAATGGCGTACGGACTTTTTGATTTCGACGAGCCGAACAGCAAACACAGAGTTTGTACTGTTCCCATGATTGTTTTCAGTAGCTCAAGATGCAAAGTGCGCAAAAAAGTACAGGAAATTTTTGTTTGCTTTCCATAAGTTCCATGCATTCTTCTTACACATGGGTTTTATTGTTTCTTAATATTGAAACGTCAAACGAACTCGTATAAACTGTAGTCAAAAACAAATAGAAAACTCATATATTATAGACTTTGACATTCCTTCAAATGCCTCCTCGAATGGCCTTTTTTTAACTGACTATTAGTTCATAAAATATTATAATCAGAAAGTGGCTAACTTCATCTTTCGATTTGTGACGTATCTGTAGTGAAAGTTGCAAACAAGCAGGAAGTCTGAATTTCCAGTTATTTCCTGAAATATTCGCTTTAAATTTTTTAATTAATTTTTGTGATGAAGTACTGATGAATTTTAATAAAACACCAAAAACCAGATATCGGCTTAACATAATACAAAAGATTTATTCATCTGATTTTGTCTCGACAAATTTTACGTGAAACTTTATTCCTATTTGTATTGTATACCAAAATTTGTTACGTATTATATCAGAACTCACAAAATATCCGAAGCGATACCTAAACATTTGTCTCGTTTTATTTTTCCATATCCCATTTTCTGTTTATTGCCGGCATTATCTAAAACGACGTTATCGGAAACAGATTCTCCGGCTGCATCCGAATGTTTTTCCTATTTTCCTATTGATCGCTCGGTAAAATTCACACCATCAAAGACTAAACTGGTGACAAGGATCCCCATAAAATATAAATAGTCAATTACGTTACCCCGAAATCGCGCCGTTTCCGCTATCTACTTTTCTTTTTTTGCCTTATTCGCACCAACTGAGAAGTGAAAACTTTCAAGTTGGAGAAAAAAGTTATTACGTTCAAAGTTATGTTTGTTTTAAAAAGTTCCGATGTGTGGAGGAAGTAATAATAATAAAAATTATCATTGAAGCGAACTGTATTATGTCACTTAAAATCAACAAAAGTTGTCATGATATTCATGGTTATTTGATAATTTAAAATGTTCCAGCTGTGGCTCAAAATATGGAAAACTCACACAAATCTCCATATTGATTCCATTTTTCTTTTTATGCTTATACCGAGTTTTTTTGTCTCTTTTGGTCAGATCTTCCCTTTTTTCGGAATATTAATGAATTTTGTTAAATCAAATGGAGATTACCCTGTATATTCTTTGCCTTTTGAGATAGTTGAGAAAAAGTGTTTTTCACCACGCTTATATTAACTTCACTTGTATGTTTGGCAAGTTTATCTGGAGCTACGGGGAATCGGTAAGAGGCGAGGCATATATGTCATAAACGTACAAATGGCGTACGGTAATTGACAATACCAACGCCACTGGATAAATAAATATCAGACAATTTTATTGACGAAGTGAGAGGTAACAGCACACGCACGCGCTTGCCAATAAGAAGTCAGCTATCGATAAAAATGACCAATTATGTAATTAGGAGGGTGTGGTAATTATGGTTTTCGTACAACGCTGCCAGAGCTTGAAGAATCATGTAACAAATTTGGAAAAGTGCTCATCTTTTAATATTCATAAATTGAAAAATTAATGTTAATAGAAAAAATCCAAGGAAACAAGTACATTAAAGAATTAACGTTGATAACGTTGATATTATTAATAATAAAAAGTTTTCTAATTATTATCACTACATATTTAGCACTTCAGCTTTTCTATAGTTAAACGTGGTAATATCGAGTGTTTTCGACTGCATTCCTTTCACGGCTTCAGATAAACTTGCCAAAGTATATTTTTGTTTATAACCGACTCCTTTGGACTCAATTTCAACCTACTTCAAACGGACAGATTAATTTGAAATTTAGCACACTCTTCAAGGACCTATTACTATACAATATACCAGTAAAATATAGGATATTTCATTGAAAAAACATAACTTCGATAGAGATAATGCTATAATTCCGAAAGTATTGCATTTAGGTATAGGAATTATTACATGAAAAATGCTTGTTCTGATTGTCAGTTGAACCTTACGGTCGTTTGCAGTCAAGTACTACTTCAAACTCATTGTCTCACTGTAATTGCTTTCTCGAATATTCGTGATTAAATCTGGACATCGTAGGCATTTGTAAAAAAAATTTGGAGAGGATTCTTGTATTATTGCATAATGATAAGGCGATTAGAAGCAACTTGAGAATTGCAGACTATCAGAAGCGACTCATAAATATTGAAGAGATAATTATTATGGTGTGATCAAAGGAATGTCATTTTCATCGATATTTGACTAGTATGCTGCAACACGCATTATTGAAAGAATGCAGGATGCAGGATAATTGAAATTTAAGTATATTTGTCTTTTTTTACAGATACCAAGGAATATATTAGGAATAATTGAATCCAGAAACTCACCAATGCGTACTTCTTCCAATGAAACCTTGAGTTACTCTCTTATAAAATTGGCCTTCTACTTCCATCTAACAAAAAAAATTCAACGATTCCTTCGTTCGAGTTGTGTTGTGATGAACAGCCCAGGCAGTTGATCTAAATTTTCAAGCCATTTGCAGATTGAAATGAAACAATTTAATTTTTTTTAATCATCATTATAATTGAAGTAGCTTGTGGCACGATTCGCTAACACAGTTGCTTTATCAAACTCGGTTAGTAAAGCCACTTCAAATATAATGAAGATTTGAGTATGGATCTTTATCAAGTGAGAGCCTCATCTATTCAAGTTTTAAACAATTTTTCATATTACTTCCATTCCAGGAGCTTCGTGTTTATGATATTTGCCACTAGTTTCACTTGGGTATGAGAAGTTGAGATGGTGTTATTATTTCATCTCCAAAGTGCTCCCCTCTGAGTCCTTGTTAGTTTCCACAGAAAGAGAGTATGTTGGTACGTGTTTAATCCCATAGTTCATATTTTCTACAAACAGATTCACTAGCTTCTTCCATTTTGTGTAGATGCTTCCTCAGGGAGCATTGTCCATGTCGGTAACAGTCTTCAAATGTCTCTCACTCAGTTTCAATAGCCTGGCTGAAAGGTGCTTGTCTACTTTGTCCAGAAAACTCTCTGTATGGAGGTGACTTTGTGTACAGAATACGGTTTCGGATCTATAAAGTCTCCGGCTAATTTGTTCGTAAATATATTACCTGGAGTCCCCAGCATCCATACTACAGACACTGTTGTGTCTTTAGCCAGTCTAGACTCAGTTCTTGGATTGCTGTTAGCTTTAAGCAGGTTGTGAGTGAACATTTGGTCTCCTTATTGACCATCTCAAAAGAAAACATGTGAAAGCTTTATACTCCAATCAAATTGTTAAACTAAACAGCTTGTTAAAAGTATAACTGTAACTCAGCAATACAATCTTGTTATAAGTACCTTATTGTCAAAATGTAAATAAATATCGTGTAAACTATCTATGAAAATTTCAAATTTTCCAGTCGACAATATGAGAAAAGCAATATATGTGGTATTTTTTTTCCCTTTATTTCCATTATATTTAACCTCACGTTTCTAGCTATACTTATCTTTGCAACGTATGCTGCACAACTCCGATAAATTGCTAAAAAGAAAATTGTCTGGAAAAGATAAAAATGTTCAAAA
Source organism: Galerucella pusilla (assembly GCA_910591695.1). Lineage (NCBI taxonomy): Eukaryota > Metazoa > Arthropoda > Insecta > Coleoptera > Chrysomelidae > Galerucella > Galerucella pusilla. The sequence continues at coordinate 9,265 of CAJUYI010000441.1, forward strand.
GTCTTTACTGTTCCATAAGTCATTCAATAATATTTGTAGACATCTCATTGATGAGATTATCAAAGACGTTTCTTGAACGTAGAAACTGTAATAGATCTTCAATTTGGAAATTGGAGACATTTTTTGAAATACTAATCTTTGTACACAGCTCAAATTTGTGTTAATAGTGTATTAAAGTTAAAGATCTGATGATTGTCGCAAATGGTTCAGGAGTTGAAGAATACTCTTAGACTATTGCTTTGTCGGTTTATTGTCACTTTTGATGGAACAAAAGCAGAATGTAGAGAAAAAATTCAAGTACGTTTGCGGGAGGTATCAATAGTTAATAGCCTTTGGACAAGGTCTTACAAACCCGAGATAATCTACATCATCAACACACCAAAAATTGCCTGCCAATATTTTTTTCTTCTCAGGTAACACCATAACTAGAGCTAGTGTTATATAACGCTCTCTAGTTGCAGATAGAAAAATCAAATGTGTTTTTTGTTATTTTTTCTGAAATCCTCCTCCAATGCCCTATGCATGGAGTCCACTTTTTTGAAAATCGGTCCAGGCATATGGAAGCTACTGACTTTTCCATGTCAACGAGAGAATACTTCATTCTGTGAGTGATAGATTGCGCCACTTAACAAAAAACTACTAAACAATGTGCCAGAATCGCTGCTTCTAGGCAGCTGGAGCAGAGGAGGGTAGCAGAAGATGTATAATATGTATTGAAGGTGTGAGATCAGGCAGAATAACTGGAGCAATTCTAAAAACAGGGAAGGAGGAAATAGAAAATAGAAGCTAGTGATTGGTTACTTTACTTAACGGTCAACAAGAACTTAAAAAATGGTTACAGCAGCTTTGATTGTAGGATGGAGTGGTGCATCTATGTGAATTTAGTTAGAATGCTGATTGAAAACGATATTGAGAGTGTCAAGGACAAGTCTTAAGTGAGTGGCAATGGATAAAGTTTCATAATTTCAATTGCAATTATCTGTAAAGTGGGGAGGGTGATTGTGAGTTCAGAGCACTTGGGCCACGTGTTACCCATTGTACATTCTTCCGAGGAGTTGTCCTCCTAAGTCAACGTCCATCCTGTCTTTCCCAGGAAGGTGGACAGGTCACTAGGAGACATCTCCTATATATCGGCAGGTGTAGGCCAAGACTCACCGAACACACACTCTCTGATCGACGATAACTCCGGACACTCGCATAAGACATGCCTGACAGTTTCATCTTTCAGTTCACACATCCTGCATATAGAGGTGTGTCCACTAGTATGGAGGTGTTTCCTTAGTTGACAGTGGCTAGTCAGAAATCCCACTGTTAAACGTCGATTTTTCCTGGTCATCGCCAAATATTTCTTTGACGCCAGCTCACCAAGATCACCCAGAGTGATCCTTGCAAGATTGCATCCTTTGATTCCATCCCATCTCTTAGAGGATTTAGCATGGGTGTAACATGTATTTAAAATACAAACGCCTTTTGTAGATACCAGCATGAATGTTATTCCGAAAAATGTCCACTGTGAGACAAAAAGTTTCCGAAAATGTATAACAATACATATTTTATCTACAGCATCTCCTAGTCAGGTGTATTCTATATTGTTTTATTATACAACCTTTTGTTCCACGAAGATTGATGAAATGACAATATTTATATTCCGCGTCCATAAACCTGTGGTAATGAAAACTGTAGTTAAATAGAAACACTCATCTCATAAACAGCAGCAGATAGAGAATGTTTATTAGCCTCAAGCAAATAATCATCCTGGAGTAGAACAGAAATACCGGGTGTATGTTTTTATATTCTATATTCGTGCATGTGTATTTTTGCGAGAGTAGTAGCTACATTATACGGTTAGTTGAAAAAATAGGCAAATGACAGAATAACTTTCAACACGGTAAGAAGAGGCATGAAATCAAGCTCAGTATCTGAAAGTCGAGAAGGGATAGGGGTCGAAGACGTTGAGGAATATTAAAAAAATTAAGCTGAACAGACTTTCTCATCTTCAAATGTATGTTCTATAATGTTTTCAACTCTATGGATATAGTAAATAATTATTGGGTACTGGAAAATAGTAGGGTGCATAGGTAGAGTGCTACAAATTGATATCTTTGGACTATTGGGAAAAGTAGAATTCGATAGATGGCGCTCTGAAATGTCAATGTCATCTTAGCAACGAGTAAAACAAATCAGCTGCCGTATAAGCCATTTGATATTTAAGTGGTTTTATTTTGCTGTTTTAGTTATTTCCAGTGTGTGTTTTGTAAAACTTTTGCTTTTTCTTTGATTGTGCTTTGGTATTTTTGTTGTTGAACTAAATTTTGACTCCTAATATTTTTATTTTTGGAGTAATAGGTATGGTTGATATTTGTGAAAAGTACAACAAGCTTCAATTAACTGTTTAGTTTTAGGTCTGATTTCGTGTTTTTATTTTATTTTTGATATAGCCATATCTACAAAAGTTGCAGGGAAGGTACGTTTGTATTGAATAATATTTCAGATCTTTAATACCGACTTATTTTCTCTTCGATCTGCAATGAAAACAGAAAATAGAATAACATAACCTCTTCCATAATATATCGGATTATATAAGAATATCACCTCAGAAATAATGACAGTTGAGTTAAATGGAAAATGGTATATTAAAGTATAAGTGGATATTAAGGTCTTTAAAACACGCGCGATTTTTTTTTTTTAAAGATCAGTTATCCACTAATACTTTACGCTATTTTTTTCATTGGTGCACTTTGAAATTATAAATACTACTACAACAACAAGAAATGGAAATCATTGATAGAAATAAGAACTAAATGTCAAATGGTTGAATTTGTGATGTATATGATGTACACAAAACAGTCTAACCTATAGAAGTGAAAGTTTATAGGATGACCTTGAATACAAAAATGAGGTTTCAAACCCATCCACCTGAAGCGCTAGTTGCAATTGAGTTGTCGAAACAGGCCTGGCAGCTAAGGCCTTTAGCACGAAAAGAAGAAAATATTTTCGAATTCATCAAAGCTGTCATATAGTTGTTGTCACCATTGTCTTTTATAGATTGTTTCCTTTTGCCATTTGCTGCTGTTATTTGTGTTTTAATTAGATACTGTAAGTCTTATCAAGTGTGATAATTCATAATATTTATAATGGTTGGTGTGAAGTGTTGCGTTCCTGGGTGTACAGACATTGCATCAAAACGACATAGGTTTCCCAAACATGACCCTTTCTTGTTGAATGAATGGGTTGCCTTTATTCGCAATCCAAAACTAAAGGAATTAAGCGCTGAACAGATTTATAAATCCTACAAAGTTTGCAACAGATATTTTGAACCACAATATATTGTTATTGGGACAAAAAGGGGCCTCACTCGCAAAGCTGTTCCTACAATCCTCTCAGGATTGATCAAAAAGTGATAGGAAATACGTAATATTATCACTCTCAGGCATTACTTAGCGCGTGGTAAAATGTAAATTGCATTTAGGAATTCCGTTCACCAATAAAAAAAACAGTTTTAAACTTGTCACTGACACAAAATTAAACAAATAAAGTACGAGTTTACGGTAATTACGTTGACTTGTATATAATACAAAAACAATGCAAAACGAATTATATTACTCGTTACGACAATTACAATTTTCTTCCGCCAGAGATCTCATTGAATTCTACTCCGCCCAATACCTAGGGTAAGAGGAAGTATTTATATTTAAGATTTTTCAGAAAACTATCATGTTAAAGTCCTTTTTTTCACTCTGGTCCCGAATCCAAGTTGGTAATATTTCCAGTAAAATACCTGTGAGTATTTCGTAATTCCATATGCTCACAGGGTCCATCTTAATCCTTTTGAATATCTTTAAATTTTATACCTGTTAAGTAGGTACAACTTTCGTTATGTTAATTTTAGTTTTATCAACTTTTTCAAAGAGTTTCTTTGATGTATTACAATGTGGCGTACTTTGGATTGTGCTGCTGATTGGAAATATCGTAGTGGCACAATAACAAAAAAAACATTTAACAGCACTATCAGGTACCTCCAATAATTTCATCAAAATAATCCAGAAATATCCAAATAGTGAATAGTGCCAACCAAATTATGATAATAACAAACTACATTAGAGAGGAATGTCGAACACTGTGGAGTGAAGACTTTGAAAAAATTAACAGTGTGACTAGAGGTCCGCTGAATATGAATTTAAAAGTAGAATATTATCAGCATTGTGTTTTTATAGTATATCTAAGTAGGTACTCGGCGGATTTCTAGATAGGTATGTCGTATAAACTTCCGGGCCAAGGGGGAATTCTAATACTAAGAATTCAAAATGCCTGCGGAGCTCTAGCCACACTGTTTGCTTGAAACCTCAAATTTTTCTATATAGAAATGCCAAATATCATCTAATCACATCAAATAAAAATAATGTGTTTGGTAATTGTTTGAATTCCTCCAAACTTTCAAGTTACGGAATCTGCATATTATTAAAGTTAATGATACACTTAACATATATTTTAATACATGTACTAACTATATACTCACAATCATTCGAAATTTATATTATAAATCAAGATTTGAATCAACCAACTATTGAAATACATATTATAATATCTTCGTTATAACGGAAGTAAGTAAGAAGTAAACAGTCACGATCTGAGTGTGTTTGATTGGAGACGAAGATTTGTTGATTTTGAAATAACTATTCTCGTAACATACATACAAGAATTATATTGACTTTATTCGGTCGCTAAATATATCCTTCCTTTCTGTCTCTTGTATTCGGAGACATTCAGCCTTGGTACATATTTGCCTACCGAGAAGGTGTTCCACTCGATTAGTTTACCAAGTAATACAATTGGTAAAAGCGGGATGTAATCTTCCGTGGTTGGGAAACCTTTAGTTGCTTAAGATTTGCTCAATTAACTGGATAATTTTACGTTTCCATTGTTTAAGATAAAATTCAATCGGGATTTACACAGAAACAGGGTTTCGCCTTCTTAATGTTTTGAATAAACATCTTCTATAAGTGGGGTTTGATCTACAAAATGTGCACATGAGGATATAATGTGATGTGATAATGGGATGGGGTGACTGGAAAGGGCGTGTAGGGGTCAGGCTCGCTATGAGAGCGAGCCATAAAGTGATAGAGCGAGCTCACGAACGAGCAGGTGAGATGGATGTTCCCCCGTACAAACATAAGGCCAGTACTATAGGTAGAGAGGAGCAGGATTGTCGAATGTAAGACGCAGTTACGGTTGATTGAAGCATTTATTTATACACAAACTTGACCATGAAATATTATGCCAAACGCAAACTATAAATAGGTACCTATGATTTTATGTCAATCTAACGTACTTAACCATCATTAAATAACTCTGGATTAAGAGAATTTAGACTTGATGGACATGGATTTATATTTGATACGTGAAGTTATCATAGTTATACTACAAATAGTGGCAACAAGCCAGATCGGAATCCGTCAGCATGTAAAAGAGAGAGAGAGAGATAGAGAGCAGGAAGAGTTCAGACCTTAGAACATAAAGTAGTAAGGAAGGATCATTACACCAAGGACAGTTAACCGGGATGGTTATCCAAAATGGCCGCCGCAGAATAGAATATATCAGTGGCCCCGTACCCAATTTTAATTAGGATAAAACTATTTCTATAAAATGGAGTTAATATTTTCAATAACTTAATTGAAAACTTTTACGACTGAATAATTTATCAAAACATTATTTTAATGGCATTATAGACATTAAAGTTGGTAAAATGGAAGTAAAAAACAATCATAGGTATATTTAAATTTTTATTTACACTAAATTTTATTTTTTATTTACAATATCAAAATGATACGCCCATGTCATGTCATATCATGTCAAGTGGAAATTTAGGTTAGGAACAACTATGTGTATTTTTTGAAATTTTTAACATAAAGACCAATATTCACATCTGTAGATTATAATACCTACATAATAATATGTACTCACCGATGAAAAGTAATTTTCAAAGCGTCGTTTTTAGCAGTCTTTGAACGCACACAAGCACTACAACTAACCATTGTCTTAAAAACTATATTTATATCAGTGAGAGTATTTATAACGTAACTGAAAAACCAACTTAACCTCAGAAAATCCTATTATATACTAAAACATCTGAGTAATAATCGGCAAAATATAACATAAAAACCAACTTCCAAACAGCGACCAAACAAACAATGAGTAATAAAATGGTTATCCAAAATGGCCGACTTTGTCTCTTTTATTTATTATGGGAGATATAGCACACACTCCTTCCTTACTACTTTATGTTCTAAGGTTCAGACGGACATTCCCACTTCTGTATCTGTAGAGTAGGGAGGGTGAGTGTGTAGGCTCACAGCACTTAGGCCACATGTGACCCATTGTACATCCTCCCGAGGAGTTGTCCTCCTAGGTCATTGTCCATCCTGTCCTTCTCAGGAAGGTGGTCAGGTCACTAGGAGACATCTCCTTTATATCGGCAGGTGTAGGCCAAGACTCACCGAACACACACTGTCTTATTGACGATAACTCCGGACACTCGCATAATACATGTCCTGTTCACACATCCTGCTTATAGGTGTGTCCACTAGCCCCATAGTATGGAGGTGTTTCCTTAGTTGACAGTGACCAGTCCAAAATCCTACTGTTAAACGTAGGTTTTTCCTAGTCATCGCCAAATATTTCTTCGGCGCCAGCTTGCCAGGGTCGCCCAGAGTGATCCTGGAAAGACTGCATCCTTTGATTCCATTCCATCTCTTAAGGGATTGACCATGGGTGTAACGTTTGGCTAGTTCCGCAATTGTCGAAGTCGTTAGGCCGTAGGTGTCACTGGGTCCTAGAATTTTTAGTCCAGCGGCTTCAATGGCTAAAGAATCAGCAATGCGATTTCCTTTACTCCTGTCGTGCCTTTTAACCCACCTCAGGATAATATTGTTATCTGCCGAGGCGTCAGCTAAATCTTGGTGGCACTCTAGTACTAGCCTCGATATAACACGTTGTCTGTTCAAGGCTAATAGGGCGTGTCTACTATCAGTGCAAATTATTATGTTTTTGCCAGAAATTCTTCTTCTGGTTAGTTCTTTTGTGGCAATTGAGATACCAGCCAGTTCTGTTTGAACCACGCTGGTATTGTTTCCAATTCCCCACTCAATCCTTAGGCTTAGTGCTCTCGAGTAAACTCCACATCCTGAGCCTTCTTTCATTTTTGAACCATCTGTATATATGCGTATTGCATTTGCATTTGCAAAATTCCCACTTACACGTACAGGTCCCCAGGGTTTGTTGCCTCTATCTGTAGTATCTCTATGGTGGTTAGCGTTGGAAATGATATTTCTTCAACATACTGTAGATTATGAGGTTTCTTATTTTGGACATACCACCCACCACTAGCCTAATAAAAAGTGTATTTATTCATTTAATTTAATTAATTTAATTTAATTGACCATGTATTTAAAGCTGCTTGACATGGTGCAATACAAGAGGCAAGATTTCTTGATAGATGCAAGCGCAGTTGAGATTCAGCTGATCAGTTTGTAGAATCCGATGCAATTGCAATTTTGGTACCATTTCTATTCTATACCAAGCGCAATTGATGGTTTCACATACATCCATACTGCGGTAGATCGATTATGATGCGACCAGGGGCACTTGTTGAAACTAGGTATGGGGTAGAAAACTGGGAGATCGGAAACTGTAATCAGTGTACAGATATCTACATTGAACTCACTTAATAATGTCCATGATGTCAAGTTTCAATTATGTTTTTTGAGGTTATAATACACTTTTTTCTTTCTCTTATTGGTTGGGTTGGCAGCAATGTTGCAATAAGAGATAGTTGCTTGCAAAATTCATAATTTGCATTATACCAAGGAGGTGAAAGAGAGAAGAGAGAACATAACAGTATGAAGAATCATCGACCAAAGTGGCTTCCGTGAACAAACCAAAGGCGTACATTAAATTACTCAATTAGGTGAAACTAAAAACTCTCATGTGAATCTTTTCAAGTTTTAAGTAGTTTTTGTTGTTAGAGAATTGATACCAGATTTTGGTACACTCAAAAATTTTATAACACTATTGTACAACTCAATATCAACTTTACTAATACTCATAAATAAACTTTCTGATACTGAAAATCACTATTTTTTTAACGTGGCTTCTCAATTTGACACATTTCAGTGAAGTTATTTATTTTGACACAAGAATTGATGACCAATGTCACTTATGTGGCTTCTCAATATGGCGACTTCCGTCGAAAGTTGGTTAAATCACTACCACGCTCAACTTCCCTCCTTTCTCTTTTACTTCGTTGCATTATACTGAGCTTGCAAGAAATTGCTGCACTTTGTATCCTACCATGTCAAGCGGCCTTTACACAAAAACCATGCTAGTAAACAGCTATCTCACTGACATTAGACTGATTACTAGCTCAATTCTGATTTAAATTAACCTTACCAGAATAAGTATAGCGCTTCAGGTGAGATGGATATTAAAAAATAACGGAAACGACTAGAAAGTTTCATTTCCTGGGTAACTTTAATAATTGTTCCGAACACTTAGTTACTCTTTAGAATGCAATTTATTTTAATTTTCTTTGTGGTATAATTACGCTACTTGTATATGATTCCGTCGCATTTCTAGCTGCCGCTAAATCAACTCTTTGAAAGTATTTTCTCTTCGAGGAGAAGTTGTAATAAACAGGTTTGATTTACTCGTTTTGCCGAAACTAACTTCACAGTCGAATACTTTTAAGATCAAACTCCATGGCGACAAAGCAGTATTTTTAATTTGAAATTCACAAGTATTGTTGCTACAAGATGTATCATTAAAAATGAAATAATTTGAGCTCTGAAAATATATATACACTGTGTTATAAGATGCAACATAGGGATTCCTGTATAAACCTGTCAAACGCGAGCTAACTTTTTTACCAAATAGCTTCAAAAAAATAGCTCGCGTTTGACAGTGTTGTACATGAATCCCTATGTCGCATCTTATTAATAACACAGTGTAAATAACACAGCCATTGAAAATTCACAGATCTACCTTGGTAAAACACATTTTTTTTGGAAAAATTGTATTTTATTACTCAACATAAGTACATTCGAGAGCAATACACCGATTATAGCGACCTTTTCTAACTTTTAGATACCATTTTTGCAGTACGATTTGTCTTTAGCCTCAAAATAGGCATCTGCTTAATAATAATAATAATAATAATATATATTGCTCTTCGGTATTACAATTTATACATGAACAAGGTGTAGAGTTGGTTACAAATTGTTTGCTTGTTATGGTTATCTTAAATTGAAAAAGAAGTAAATATAAAAAGTAATATGTCATGAAGAAATAACAATATAGATTGAATAGTAATAGAGTAATAGTAATAGGCATCTGCTTCGGCGATTACTTCCTCATCAGCTTTAAATTTCTTCCCAGAGAGCATTCTCATCAGGTCTGCGAAGAGAAAATAGTCGCTGGGGGCCAAATCTGGAGAAAACGGTAGATAGGGAAGCCCAATCTATTGACTTTGACCATCGTTCTTATCGACTTGTGACACGTCACTTTTATTCTCTTCAAATGGGGTATTTTCTCGCGATTTCATTCTTTAAACGCTCCAACAAAGCTATATAATAGTCGCCGTTGATTGTTTGTTATTTTTTAAGAAAATTATTCTATGCCCATCCCAAAATACAGACGCCATAACCTTGCCAGCCGACTATTGCATTTTTCCAGCCTTTGGATTTGGTTTATCGCCTGTAGTCCACTCAGTAGACAGTCGATTGGACTCTGCAGTGTAGTGATGGAGCCGTCTTTCATCCCTTGTCACAATCGACGCAAAAGCTCGGGTTTATTGTGCTTGAATACACACGACACCCAGTTTACACAGAGCTTTCGCATGCCCAAATTTTCGTGAATGATATAATATACACGTTCAGATGATATGTTGAAATAATACCCTTCTTGGTGTGCGTCATCGATTGTTAATGTCTTTCTAACACATTACGTAGGAAGAAATGGAAAAAAAGGCAGGTCTGTGATTAATACTAATCAAAATATCACAATAATGAACCGTTTAAATGTATTACAAACGTTAACCCTAATCTTTGACTTACAAAAATTTGATTGGTTGATGTTTAGATTACGCTCATCTCAACCTATCAATCGAGAGCTTAAAATACTATGAAGGCGTTACTGTCGTAGCGGCAATAAGTCTTACGTCTTTTTCTACTGTCTCACTGACAGTTCTTGACAGGTCTGTACTTTGTTGTTTACGGTCAATTATTATTTATGAAAAGTGAATATTAATCTTATTGCTTTATTTATATGAATAATACAAAAATATGCATGAATACACGGAGAAACATCAGAATTTTGAAAGTTCTCAAGTATTTTCAGTTAGAAAAAGAAGCTGGTAATTTATTAATTGCATAGCCTTTTCGAATTTGGCTAAATACAATCCTGATGATCTTATTTATCAAATTTAAGGTTAGCTATATGTCAAAATACCAAATAAAATAAACGACATGCCGAAAACCCGGATATACGTCACAATCGATGACGCACACCAAGAAGGGTATTATTATAACTGTATCTTCACAATATCTCCTATAATTTTTTACCTACACTTGACTATCAGTCAAAATAATTTTTTAATTTTTTTTGATATTTTTATCGGTTATAGCTTCATTTGGGCATCCACTGCGTCTGCCATCTACGGTGCTCATTTCACCACGTTTAAACTTAGGGTACCAATAAATGATAGTTGATTTTCCTGACGCAAAGCTAGGAAGCTCTTCATTAAGCCAAGATTTTGCTTCAACTGGATTGTTCCCCTCAAAACGGAATTTTTTATTATTTTGTTTTCCATTCCTTTTTAATAACAAAAGTGGCTTGTCTTAAAACGCAATATCTCACGAAGTAGTTATCCGATTGCTGTCAAATTTTGACACGAATCGTTTGAAGGCTAGTTCTAACTACAAATAATATGGATTTCGATGATGGTTGATTCTCCTGGCGCAGAGTTTGGAAACTCTTCATCAAGCCAAGATTTCGCTTCAAAAGTATTTTTACTCTCGAAAAGCATAATGTTTTTTTAGCATACCCATACGAAATTTTTTTTTTCCATTTTTTTATATTATAACAAAAGTGGCTTCTCCCAAAACGCAATAAATATGTCACGAACTAATCATACGATTGCTGTCAAATTTTGAAACGAATCGTTTGAAGGTTAGTTGGTCAGTACTAACTGAAATTCAGATGAATTTCGAAGGGCCATTTGTCTTTCACTGAAGGAACCGATAAGTGTACATTCGAATATTTTTTGTTTGTTCCAACTAAATACAGCAACAAAGAAGTTGTGATAGGCACATATAAATCGAAAACTTGTTGAAAACACGACACAGATAGAAACAAACATAATACATTCGATTTTCTTCTGCTAGAGATCGTATGATTCGCGAATAACAAACAATTGTATTTCATAGACTTTTAGCTGCATCCCAATATTCATTACAATGTATATTTCTTCTTTAAATATATATATATCTGGATATATTTATTTAAAATTGATGGTAATACTTACATCGTTTCCATTTATTTTCCAGGTAAGAATTGGCTCGGGATCTGCATAATCCGATGTGCATTTCACGGAGAAGTTATCACCTTCTGCGTACGATTTAACCAAGCCATCGATTTTTGGATTCGCTTTCGGTATCGCTGCAACAGAAAGGTTCGTTAACAAAAACTCTATCTTTAATCGCAATAAGAGTTGATACTGATCTGATACTGATACTGATACTGATAATGAGATAAAGTGAATTGAAACAACGGAGATAATTTAAATCACCAAAAATGTATAAAGCGTGTCTTCTACCAACTGGCAAGTCTCAGGTATAATGAATTAATGTATTAAAATGTTTAGGGCAGTTTTATGGTGAATATTTTGATCTATAGTTGAACAACCTTTGCGGAATCCTCATTGGTATTCTCGTATGACTTAATTCGCATAGTGTATTGGAAAAATCGTGGTAATTCTCCATGAACGTGGTATTAGGAACAAAATCTGGCATTGTGTATAGATTACAGCTATTCAATTGATAGACAAAACATGTTTCTAGCAATAAGCAGAGTTGAACTGCGAGTAGAGCTTGTGACAATGGTAAAACTAACACTAACTATTTACAACCTATTTGTTCAGTAACAATGTAGGTTGTGCAAAAACTATATAGTCTGGTTCACATGTACGATTTTAATCAAAATTTTTGTATATTCACCGAAAATTACGATTAAGGTGTCATTCGATTCGGATTGTTATGCAGATAGTTTAAGGAACAAAAATGCGAAAGGGGCCGATAAAAATTGCAAAAGTTATAAACAATATAGTAAAAAAAAGTGGGGGTTTAGTTTTTTTTTGAATATCTCGAAATCTATTAAGGATTTTCGAAATTAAAAAAAAGATGATTGAATTCACTAAAAAAAAGTTCGGACTCTCGGAACTGTAACTCCAATTTTTTTTTTTTTATATCTTGAATGTTTCGATTTTGAAATGTTAAAAGGTACATGAAAATGTTTTTTTTTTGTCATTTTTTATCACCATCGTTTAAAAAATTGTTATAAACAAATGCATTGTTTATGAGCAAATTAAAAATTTTGTTTTCCTAATCTATTGGTTGATACAATTTATGATTTTCAAAGAAAAAACGGTCTAGAATTTATGATTTTTACAGAAAAAATGGTTTCTTAATTTTAATATTTAGTCGCAAAAATGGATTGTTAATTAACAAACGCATTCTTTAGCAATAAATAAATTTTTTTAAGAGACCGTTTTTTCTTAAAAAATCATAAATTGTCTCAACCAATGGATTAGGAAAAAAAAATTTTTGATTTGCTCATAAACAATGCATTTGCTTATAACAATTTCTTAAACAATGGTGATAAAAAATAAAAAAAAATATTAATAACAAAGTGGAAAATAAAAATTTTTCAATTTTTCCAACGGTAAACTATTTGTTAGCCTATTAAGAATAACTCCAGAAAGTAAAAAAAATCTCAAGGTTTTAGTTTAATAATTATCGCGGTTTTTCTGTTAACATTCAATGTTGAAAAAGTTGCTAATTAACAAATGAATAAATAATGGAAAAATTGGGATACAAATTTCCTAACCGCGGATTATTGTTTATTCATGTATCCCAATAGCACTTGAATTTTATAATTCCTCAATAATAATATTTAATATGTTTAAATAATTTTTTAAGTTACTATGTCAGAGTGACGGAGCGCGCGTGAAAGGAGACTACCCATTTTTGGTACTATTTTCAGGGCTCTGTGAAAATTATGAATATTGGAGTTACAGTTCCGGGAGTCGGAACTTTTTTTTAGTACAGTTGTCAGAACCAAACATGAGATCCGGAACATATGCGAACTAAAATAAGGTCATCGCAAGCAGCCAATCAAGAGCCAATGTTAACGATTGTCCATTAGTAATTGTTAAATATAATCGAAATAATATGACCGAGTGATTTCATCAACATACATCATTTTTTTCATTCTGTATCAGTGTTGTCAATGCGAGGATGATTATTCGATTTTTAGACAATTTCACTAATTTGGATCCAATAGTTTTTCGAATATTTTGTAGAAGGGATATATAAAATGGCTATTGTTTTTGGGGATTTTCCATATTGACTGGGGTCGAAGACTTTATTTAGATAACCAATGTGTCCTTTTGGTAATTTTGACCAATTCTGATAATTTGAAGAGTAAGTTCGGGTAATTTTCATTTTTGCATCGGCAACACTGGGCTATAACCAGTTCATATTTTGTTGCTTTCCATAGAAACTTAACCCTTCTTTTTCATGACATTAATACAGTCATGTAATTTGGAAATATAAACATTTAGGGCAAACGGTAGTTTTAGTTTTGATCCAATATACATTTTTTTATTAATATTTAGAGTTACATTTTTAGCAAGTTTGACTTTGTTTACATATCTCTTAACAGTTGACATTTATGGTATCGATATTTGGTTATCGATTCAAAATATGGAATTGTTACTACAAAAATTAATACAACTGCAGCGACATGGACACGCCCACCAGGACTCACGTTTACTTCTGCCAACTGTAAATTGAATCATCTTTTTATATTTTTTCTTAATTTCGAAAATCTAATAGTTTTCGAGATACCCCCACTTTTTTTACTATATAGTTTATAACTTTTGCAATTTTTATTTTCGGATTTTTTCCTTAAACTATCTGCATAACAATCCGTATCGAATGACACCTTGATCGTAATTTTCGGTGAATATACAAAAATTTCGATTAAAATCGTACCTGTGAACCAGACTAATAATTTCTAAAGCAACTATGATGATCATTATAACTTATTCAAAGATATGTTTCACCGATATAAAAGATTTCAGGTTCTGAAGATTGAAACATTTAATTATTATCATCTTTCTTGATTCGTAATCGTTACACGCAAATTTACGTTTGAGGAATAACGAGATTATTCATTAATTAATAACAAAAGTTGGTTATGACAACTTTATCTGTTGCCATAAATTATATCAGACGGGATAATATATTAGAAATGTTGATGATCAAACTGTTTCGAAAGTTTCTAACGAACAGAACTAGAGCACCGTAAGAAAAGTTTCTTAAGACACTAGACAGATTTTCAAATTTGCACAGTGAATATATGGTTGTGATTTATTTTGGTTTTTACATGGAGTATAAATACAGGATGCTAGTTAATTGATACCTAGAAGATACTAAATAATATTAAGGTTATCAACCTCAGTTTTATTCAATATCCACTTTATGCACTGTTTGAGATTGTAAAGACCAAAATTCTTATCGCATGTAATGGAAAAAAATTTATTCTGAGACTTTTGGTGTAGGTACAAAGACATAAAAAGCTGAAAAAGGGATAATATGAATGTAAATAAATATGAATGGTTTCATTGAAACCATTCACACTTTTTTATCGCCAAAATGTCACTAAAAGCAATTGAATTGAGCAAACAACTTTGCTAAAGGGTTTAAGAAAATATAATATAAGGTAGATTAGATTAGAGATAAAAATAAATACACACAGAATTTCACAAATTGATAAAAGTAACAAAATAAACAATAATATTGAAAAAAACGAATAAGTGCTCTAAGGAAACTAGGAGCATATAAAATGCTCTCTCGGTCACAAAAGCTATATTTTTCTTTGTTACTGTATAACCGAGATCCATGAGCCGATTAAGGATATTTTCTAGGACTTAGAGGTGTTGTTCGAAGTTATACGTGAACACAATAATAAGCTAAGGCGTTATTTCCAAAGCACATTGTCTGGTTGATATGTCAATATCTAGACTTCATATAGTTAGGTCCCACGCGTCGCGAAAAAAGAGATAGGTATGAATTTCATAGAGCACGACTTTTTGTTAACTATAGTTCAATTTTTTAAAGCGAAAGGAAATAGTAACAGTTTTGGATTGTGGTTAGTTGTGGGGATGTCACTATAATTGTATTTTTAGCATTCCCTTCTCTGGGGTATATTATATTGATGTGATTTCAGCGTTATTGTCCAGTCCAGAATTATACTCTCAAAGCTTCTGGACGGATGATATCCACCTTCTACTGATGAGGCGCAAATATGGCGAGACCTGTCTACAAGTGATATTGTCCCTTCTAATTACAAAGCAGATTTGTTGGTTATATCGTGAAAATATTCCAAACCCGTTTAACTTTGAACTGTTATTTATTGTCTGTCGGGGCATATAACCCGATGAGTAGTTGTTTCTTTTTAGTGAACGGTCAACTCTTTGAGAAGTGATTTCCAAACTTGTAAGGCGTTATAATGGTATGATACAATTATCTTGACATATATTATAGTTAAAAGCGCTCTTATCATGCGGGTTCAAAGGTCACTAATCATATGTATCACATCAGAAGACACAGAGGTTACCAAAATGTGAGATTACAAATATACCCAAGAAAAATTATGATGGTTGATGTTTCCTGCACACTAGTTGACGAATTTCCATTTTTCCATTCATTCTCGAAATAATCTATCAGATTAAGTACCATTTTTTTAGCTTGAGGATGCAAAATACCGGAAAGTTGCATCTTATTGTTCATATTGTCACTTTAAATTGTCAAAGTGACGTAACTGACATTTAAATAACAACTTCGCTGGTGGAAGACTTCTTAGAATCGGTGGAAACTAAATACATATCCTTTTTTCTCCCGTCAAAATTGCATAAGTCTGTCTTATTCATATTACGGATTTTATTTAGAGGTTATGATTAAACGCAATAAAAGACAACAAAAACGGTGGGTATGTCTTTGTTGCATCGTATGACTAGCGATACGATTTTCGAAACCATTCGGGAGTAAATCGTATACGAAAAATGGCCATTTTCGTACGAAATTTAAATAATCTAATTTGCGACATGCTCAAACGGTAATCGTATACGAACACTTTCGTATGGCTTGTTTCGAGTGGGTTCATTCCATTCGAATGAATGTTTTCGTGTACGGAAAGTGTAAATTTACCTAACCTAGATTGAAAATATTTGTGTTTGGTATGTCATTCATTTGAATTAGGCAATCCAGACCACGTGATCTTTTCAATATGGCGGCGACGGTCAAACATTGGAATCAGTAACGTGTCAGACCTATGCGTGTCAGTTTTGTCCTTTTATCTCTGCGATTCTTTCTCTCAACATCTGCAGCCCTTTTTTATACTTTCTGAGACACATGTCCCATTTGTTGAGATAGTACCCAGTCAGAGTGGTCTTTATCTTCGAGGGCAGCAGGTTTGTCTAAAATAAGTTAATACCTACTTGAGTACAAATTACGTATACTAGGAGCTAGAAGAGTTGATATGCTATTCAAGATAATATTTGATAAGAAGCCTACCAGTTATAAAGTGTCTACTGCAAACTTTCTGGTGTTTCAATATAGATTCGGTCAGATCGTCTCTCTTTATTGCCGCAATCAATGCAGCCCTGCGAAGTTTGGTCAAATCGTTTTTCTCCGTTAAAAACCTGTGTTTTATCTCTGCGGGAACGCGATAAAACGAAACTTCATCACGATTAGAACGGCTTCCACAACCAACCACAATACATATCGAAGGCATTTCACAAGACAAACACTTTACTATTCAAAAATCACAATTTACAGCCAAAAAACAGAAATAAAACCAATGGATAAACAAACACTCAAACACAACTTTGTTATTTGTTTGACCGTCGCCGCCATATTGAATTTATTTTGACAGATCGATGGATTGCCTAATAATAAATGACAGCACAGTTAAAAATAAGACGACAACCTGTAACCCATTTTTGCAAGTCTGTATGCATATTAAGCTTTAAAGTATTAACGGAAAACTCTTTATTGAATACCATACATGTGGAAATTCGAATTATAATCTTGACTAGGTATAGATTAAAACATTGATAATAGCGGAAGCTTCGTCAAATATAACAGCGTACCGTTAATTTTTAACCCCTTCTTGTAGAATTGACAATAATCAGTTATAATATGGCAGTTTTTGATGATTTATTTCATTTAAACTTCATTAACGCTATACAAGAAAAGGAAGAATTAGCAGATAGACCTCCTAGGATCTTTAACTTTAACCCATTTATTGAACCTTTCGAGTAATATTCAGAAATATTGTCACATTTTTTATTAAGAGCAGCACTGGAACTTGAATCTCCCATTTGTTAACAACAAACAATAATAAAGGAAATAATAATAAATAAATATCAAAAGCCAGTTTGGGCTCACTACAATTAATACAGTAGTTGGTATATTCTTTGCATATAACTATTAGACCTGCATAGATAAGGTATATTCTTTGCTTCTCAAATGTCACAAGTGACAAGACCATACGATTATGCGATGTTGTCGGCTGCAAAATTTTTCGTGTACGAACGTTTATTCGAATGGTGTTGAAAAATACACATTCAGCACCGTATACGAAAAACTTCATGTGGAAATAACCGTACACGCATAATATTCGTGTGAACTCGAAAATCACACCCCAGCATGATAAGACTTCATTTGACTATAGTAACAATCTTGTCTATGAAAATGATAATAGTTAAAATAAGTTTAATTTATTTCCTTGTGGTTAACGACTAATTCAATATCGGCAGCAATTTAGATCTCACCACTCTATTATCACACTTCCGGTGCTTTGTCCCGTGAAGTGTGACAGCTGTCACATGCAGCGAATACATGTATATATGTGCCACATATCGCACAGCTACGGAGAAAATCGAGATGGTCGTGCTCAATTTTAATTACGATCAGGAGCAGGATAATAAGCTGCACCGCAACTCAGTTTATGATACATTAATACACTGACAATATCCTATATCTGAAAATGATGCTTGTTCGGTATGAAATTGAACGGAAGGAAATTGAGATTTGATGGAAAATAGTTTATGCACTGTGTTATTTATAAGATGCGACATAGGGATTCCTGTACAAAACTGTCAAACGCGAGCTAACTTTTTTACCAATTAGCGTTCATTAAAAATAATCACAGATTTGGAAAGATCATTGAATAGAATGCACTTTTAATTATCTTAAATTTGCTCTTGTTTGATAAAAAAAATGGATAGTTATGTTGAAAAAAGTCGAACCTAATTTTCATTATATAAAACAAAATAAATCCAATTAGGTTTTAGTAGAAATTGAACAAAAAAGTGTACAATAGTTACAATTTAGATGGAAACCATTTTCACAATCGAGTTTAATGTGGAAAACAAGTAGCTAGGGGCTATTCCCCAAGACTCAAACCTGCTAATTGACGCTACAGGGAACAGTGGAAATCATAACACTGTAGGGTCAATACGAGGATGTATTGATATCTAGTTCGCCATGCATAAACAAAACGAACAATAACTCATTAGAAGTGTCAGTGTAAAGCTGGACGTCAAAAAATTGAAGAGTTACGCAATAAATTGAAAAAAATGTCCACCGAAATTGAGAAAATCGAAAAATTGGAGTATCGAGCCATCATCAAATACCTGTATTTAAAAGGGATAAGAGTTAAGCAGATTCACGAAGATATGCTTAATAACCACAATACCCTTAAGACCTAAGCAGTTTCGTGTCCAAAAATCTGATTGATTGATTTTTTGGATAAGGGTAAAACTATAACTGGAGATTACTATTCGACATTACTGACCACTCTTCGGGGAAAAATTGAAGAAAAAAAGACGCGGAAAGCTATCCAAAGTTGTTTTTTTTTTTGGCAGGACAACGCCCCTTGACAAAAATCTCGTTGCCATGCAAAAAATTCGTGATTTAGGGTTTGCATTACTAAAACACCCCCCTTATTCACCAAATTTGGCTTCGTCCAACTATCATCTCTTTCCTCAACTGAAAAAAGGTTTGAAAGCTCGTAAACAAAACAAAACGTTTAATTTTATTAATAAGGAAGCAAAAAAAACGGAAGCAATGGCAGAAAAGCATAAAAAGACTTAGAGCATTCACTGATAAGTCAACATACTTTGTTTGTGTATTTTTAAGATTTCATTTTTCTTCAATCAGAATCGTTATAAATTACATTATAAAATACGTTGTGAATCCATATTGAGAGGTTTATTGAAAACCACACGCTTGTATTAATCTAATTTTTTTCAAATTCGTAAATAATATTGTTCTTATAGCTTGTGATGTTATTAATTTTCAAAATTATCAAATAAAATAATGGGTCAGCTCTTTACAAATTAAATACTGCTTTTTACAAAAAACAGGTACTTAATCTTTTTCAGTAGATCATCAACAAAACTGGCGTATATTATGTGTAGAAATTAATTTATTTGATTGAAAGTCCGGATCAGCTCTAACAAATATCGCTTTTTTTACCAGTGAAGTGCATGTGCATTTGAATCTGATGTAAACATTAGGAACAAATATTACCTGCTTCATCAAAATAAGTTTTTCTTGTTCTTTTCAACATTAGTGATTTAATTTCCACTACACATTCATCATAAATAGCATTTGGAGAAGCTCCTTTAATTGGGCAGTCTGCAGTTAAAAAAAATGCAATTATTTACTGAGTAACCTGTAGCGTTATCTCCGTAACTTTGTCAACCAGAACAGGAATAACGAATAACGAATAACGAATAACGAATAACGAATAACGAATA
>CAJUYI010000441.1:29435-49434 GCA_910591695.1 Galerucella pusilla
GAATAACGAATAACGAATAACGAATAACGAATAACGAATAACGAATAACGAATAACGAATAACGAATAACGAATAACGAATAACGATGTGTCACATAGTATAAAATTACAATTTAATAAACTCGTGTTTTTGATTAAAAAACTCCATAATCATTAGCAACTTCTGGAAGATTTAATAAGTCTGCTTTTTCAAAATTAGGTCAACACATTTTATTTGATTCACACAAAATTTTTTAAGTAATTCAAAATAAATAAATTCTACGCGAGGCACGTTGCAGTCAAAAGCGTAATGTTTGTGCATATTAACTTTCATATGCGGTGACGTCACAGTCATAGTCTTCGCCCCGCTACGGTATGTTTGTTTAATTGGTTGTATTAGGAGAACGACATATTCTATTGACATGAAATTTTCAAAATCATATTTTTATCCTTAGTAATTTGTTTTACGACAGTTAAAAATGATTCAAAAATTTTAGTAAACGAGCCCATTCAGTGTGGCTAAATTTAAGCAATCCCTTCCACGGACTAAAACCAGTTCAATCAACAATAATAATTGAAATTCTTCCTATAATCATCTACCAGATAAAAATCCGGATAATATACTGACATAGTTTGCGTGATTATCATCCTGATTAATAACCATTAATTTATGGTATGTCGCAAATGCTATGAGCATCTCTATATTGATATAGAGCGATGTGAATGGGAAGGGGAAATAGGCTCTAAATAGACAATTGTGTTTCGCAGTGAGTCTCCTCGATTATTCATTTATATAGAGCTAAGCATGATTTCACAATAGTCAAATGGGCAATTCCGCAGAGTACCTTCACCCTATAGTCCAGTTAACATGTACCATTTGTATGAATTTCAATCCGCCAACGCCGAAAGTTATGATCAATTCGATTTAGAAACTTTTAAAAAAAACCCATCGAAGTTATAAGAAAATTAGTGAAAATTTAAAAGAGGGTGAGGTTCATTTTTTGACAAATATCTCTGAAACTATGGCGGGGTGGTTGAGAAATACAAGCGAGATATTCACTTCCTTGTGAAAAGGTGGATTGGACTATTTTTTTAAGGAGCTGTCCCTTCGCCGGCACCACCGCAGCCTCCTGGGCTTATTGTGGATCCCCCTAGTGTTTTGACTACAACCCATTCAGCCAATCCGTTCCCTGTATTAGCTCATACAGGTTCTTTACTGGTTGGTTGTAGAAGTCTTCTGGAGTCATTATGGGTCTACCATACAGTTTCTACCTCCTGTGGTCCAGTTGCATAATATATACAAAGCTATTTCGGTAGTTTATGTATGGTGAACTGGATTTTGTACAGTAAGACACAAACACCTGAAAGTTTGATGTTGTTATCAACGAGCTGAGTCTAGCGCATCTCCAATCCAATCCTTAGAAACGGTTACAACAAAATGTATCAATTGACTGGTTTCATTTTTGGATGTTGGATAGATGCTGAAGTAAATAAGTATACACCACTTGGTAGAATAAATCTCACAACTTTTTGCAATACAAGACTTTTCTTACATGTTATGTTGTTGATGGATGAGTTCATTAAAATTTTTGGGATAATTGGTGGTTAGAATTTGTTCTGATTTCAATTTAAATTTCATGAAACGCTGGTGTTCAATGGTATGTCGTGAAATGAGGTGAATCTGTAATTTTTTGTTTATTTGTGTTTTATTTGTTTTTTGAGCTCATATAGTGCTGTAGATTTTAATAGCAGTTTATGTAATAATCATAGTTTTTGATGCATGAAGAAAATAGCGAATAAAAGAAAAATGATTAGATAAAGAATATTCCTCAAAACACGGAATTATTTTTAAATGAAAAAACTTACAACTTAAAACAACCTTCAAATATTAAAGAAAAAGACTGATTTATTCTTGGAACTCCTGTAATTCATCCGTTAAAAAAAGGCTACAATTCATCGCGTGAAGTAAATTTAAAGAAGATTCTCTTTTCCTGGCGATTTTGAATAAATTTTCAAACTAGATCGACGTTTCCGCAATTTTTCTTCATTTAAATTTCGGGTTAGCACAAAAGGTCGCTTTTCTTAATTTATAGAAATATCGAAGACAACGTCTCCTTTGAAGTTGTCAGGTAATCTTGATGTATAGATATGAAAATTAGCTTCATAAAAATTTAAAGAGGGTTAAAAACGTGCCTTTTATATTTTCACGGTAGGTTTATCAGACATCTATCATGATTTCTCGAAAAGTCTAATAAAAAGGTTTACCTATTGTTCTTTTAAAAAATTGTCAGCCATTGATATTCCAAAGTTAATCTAAGGGAAGATGAAGTATTTGAAAAATAATCACAAAATAACTTTTCTTTCTTTATCATTTACGTGAATAATGTTAGTCCAGTAACTGAACACCTGAAAATATCGAAATCTCCTGAAAAGTCGCTGAATACTTCACTTTAGGCTCAATTTGTAGGTCACGGCAGATGTTTTCAAACGAGAATAACTTAACGCGATTGAGTTTACGGAAGGGGGAGAACATGGCCCTCTAAACCCTGGAAAACGGGTTTCTCGCTAATATCTGGCCCAATATGCGAATTAAAGAATTTTTCTCCAGATAAAAAATTAAGATCGTTCTATTATCTACAAAAATGGTCCTTATCATTTTTTTTCGGAAATTGGATAATTATCGGGATAATGAGACTTAAAGTCTACTCATTCAGCTGCTGCTCTACCGGGCGGACGAATAAAATTGTTCCATAACTCGGCAAAAAATTGACATTTTCCGCTTATTCAAAGTTCATCACAATAGGAAGACCCGTAGCTATAATTCCATGTGACTTGTAGCTCGTTCGTACTTGACAAAAATATTTTAAAAAGCGGTCAAAGTTTATTACACAAGATTTTGAGACTATTTCATTAATTCGTTCATATATTTTTTTAAACAGTCTTTTATCCTAATTTTTATTTTATAATGGAGCCTTTAGGAGATCTTGAACGATCTCAGGAATTTTTTTTAATATCTTTCTTGCGTTTTGATACAAAATTGATTTGTTTGGGTATTTATTCATTTGGAAAAAAAAACGTCCGGTTTTTACCCGTGTGATCAATTTCCCTGATTTCTGGAAAATGATTGGATTTCATTCAAAATCAAAAAATACATTCGAAAACTAGACACTCCAAGCTTTAAGATGATGTGCGTTGGAAAGCATATAGAATGATAAATTTTTAAATCGCGCTTGTCCCACAGATTGTACAGAGCTCCGAAAACGGCTGAAAATGTAAACAGACAAATCAATTTTTTATCAAAACGCAAGGAACATATTAAAAAAAAATTCTGAGATTATTCAAGACCTCCTTATTAAAAAAAATTAGGATAAAAGACTATTCTTAAAAAAAATGAGTAAATTAATGAAATAGTCTCAAAATCTTGTGGGAAAAAAACGAGCTGGAAGTCACATGGAATTATAGCTACGGGTCTTCTCATTGTGATGAACTTCGAATCATCGGAAAATGTCAATTTTTGGCCGAGTTATGAAACAATTCGTCCACCGCCTTACAAGTTAATACATAGAAATCAGAATTCCTACAGGCAGAGCAGCAGCTGAAATGAGGAGACTTTTAGGTCTCATTATCTGGATAACTATCGAATTTTCGAAAAAAAAAATGATAGGGACCATTTCTGTAGATAATAAGACGATCTTCATTTTTCATTTAACCTTTAACTAGTCGCGCGGCGCCATACGGCGCCAACACAAATTTAATACCTTGTATTTATTTTGAAAAAAATTTTTGAAAATTATCTCACCCAATTATTCCTCAAATAGGGTATAAAGAATAAGATACTTAAATATGAAATTATATTTTCAAGTGTTTTCAATTATAGAAGCAATAAACTAATGCCGTGCAGTGAAAGGCTCCGTTTAGCACCATGCGACTAATTGACAATTGACATTTTATAATAGCACGAAAGGTGGAGTGGATACCAACGACAAGCTATGTGCCACATACAATGTTGAAAGAAGAACAAGAAGATGGCCCATGACTATTTTTTTCCATCTCATCAATGTGTGTGCCATAAATGCTCTTGTGATCTATAACTCCGCACGCAACGGCGAGCTAATAAAAAGAAGAAATTTCTTTAAAAAATCAGGTCGCAAATTAGCGCAACCCTATCAGATGCAATGATTCACACATTCCACGAAAAATTAGAAAACGGCTGCATAGTTACTTTCAAGAAGAAGCAGAAGAAGAAGTCCAAATCCCTCTTGTTGTTGGTCCAAGCCCCAGAAAAAGATGCTATATTTGCCCACGATCAAAAAATAAGTCGAGTAGGATTACTTATAAAGTTTGCCATAAACATGTATGTCGAGATCACCGAAGAAATGTTTGTTCCGATTGTTATAATGATCAATAAAATATTTTCAGTTTTTGTATTATATATTCTGAAGCATAATTATTTGTAATGCTTTTTTATTTTTTTTTTCATATTAAAAGATTTGTACCATTATAAGGATATATACATTTAATTTTTCTCCTAAAAAACAGCGACTCTCAAAAAAAATGCCTCTATTGCACATTGGCGCCACGCGACTACTTATGTCAGTCCATGCACGCGACTACTTTGGTTGAAAAAATTCTCTAATTCTTATATTGGGCCCGTTTTTCAGGGTTTAGGGGGCCATTTTCCCTCTCTTCCGTAAGCTCAATCGCGTTAAGTTTTTCCTCGTTCAAAAACACCTGCCGTGACCTACAAATTGAACTCAAAGTGGAGTCTTCAGGGACTTTTCAGGAGCTTTGTCCCTTCATTTACTGGACTATGTATGGAACCAAAATATTACTCGATCTTGCACGTTGTAAATTGATATTTAAAGTTTAAATGAATCAGCGGTTAATCTGAGTTATTAACATATATTTCAACATGGATTCCATTAAAGACGACAACAGGAGAAAGATCACGAAGCAGATAATAGGATCAAGTAGAGGAATATATAAAATCAGAGAAAATGCAAAGACAGAATTAAATGGAAAACTATAACAGAAGAAGTCAGCACAAATAAAAGTTCACATAAGAGGAGTTATCAACCTCGTCAATAGGATTAAATACAGCTCCATTTGGCTAGCCATAATCTCTCGGGATGAAACAGCCATGATGATGATGATGATTTACGTAAGACCATGTATAAAAATATCATCTTAGCGACTGTAATTCAAAAAATGTTCATCAATTATAATTATAATAATCCAATATACGAACGTCGTAACGCCGCAGAAGACGGCATCTCCTATTTATTATTAAATATATAATGCTACGGTGTGATGAGCTGACAGAGATAGGCCGTTAATGGGTGTTTTGACACCTCAGAACACTGTCGCCGACAATCCAGCATCTGATCATTGGGACCGCCGCAGCAGGAAGTTTCCATTTCATATTGCATTAAACAAGTTCTAGCACGTACCCTCTTGGCGAAAGGAGTGTCAATAATGGTATCCCGTTGAGATTGGACCGAGGAAAAAGCGTTCAGGCAAGTTATGGAAATAATACACACGAATTTATTTTCAGTTTCGTTTTTGTGGTGGAAAAAAGATAATGGAAAACCACAAGATACACTTTAATGAAAGCGGGAGAAATTTGTTTTGGCAATAAAGTGCAGGTAGTTTATTAGAAATAATGAGACTTGTTTAATAGGGAAAAATACTCTGAAAATTAAGTTTTGTAAATGAGTAGTTCTGTTAATAATGAAATACAAGGATTGTTTTTTATATTTTGCATATGGAGATGGGAAAAAAATGAAGAGTAGAGGATATTGACAGATTTAACTCCCAGCTACTTCATTTCGTCAAAATGTGGCGGTTAAGTCCAGTAGACTTAGCGAGGTGCACTATGTTAATGACATTTGACATTTCTCGTGCTGGAGCGTGGTCAGAAAATGTTCAACATTTAGATTCTGGAAGAGTAGAGGATATGAACTGATAGATCTAACTCCCAGTTACGTCATTTAGTCAAAAGGTGGCGGCATAAGGTGCAATTCTGTAAGCAAATGTTAAATTTTAACGCACATTTAAAAATAAGACAATCTTCTAACCCATTTTTGCTAGTCTGTATGCATATCAAGTTTTAAAGTATTAACGGAAAACTCTTTATTGGATACCATAAATGTTAAAATTTGAATCATAATCTTGACTATGTATAGATTAAAACATTTATAATAGCGTAAACTTTGTCAAATTTAACGGCGTAACGTTAATATTTAACAACTTCTTATAGAATTTACCCTATAGTCGGTTAAGTCCAGTGGACGTATAGAGTTGTACCATGTTAATGTCATTTGACATTTCTCGTGATGGAGCGTGGTCAGAAAATGTTCAATATTTAGGTTCTGGAAGAATAGAGAATATTGACTAACAGATTTAACTCCCAGTTAAGTTATTTCGTCAAAAGGTGGCGGTATAGTTGGTTAAGTCCAGTAGACGTATGGAGGTGTACTATGTTTATGACATTTGACATTTCTTGTGCTGAAGCGTGGTCAGAAAACGTTCAACATTTAGATTGAATGATTTGGGGTAGATAATTCTCATCGAAATGTTCTGTATTATTCCTTACACGCATTCCATCATTATATTGGAGAAAAAGATGTACAAGAATTCATTTTCCTTTCAATATTTATTTCGGCTGAGAACGTCTACAATATTATTAAGCAGTAATCCACAATACAATTGTGTATCGCTTATTAAGGAACGAGTAATATTAAGCGAATTTTGATTATCGGAGAATCCGTATCTTACAACCAAGTAAACGAGAAATATAAGCAACCGAGCATGGAAAGTTATTGGATATCAGAATTCGCTTCCATCTATAGCGCGAAAACGTGATAGTACGTCGACCGGCAACACCCAGTGGCGTAGAAAAACTTATTTTTATACAGAGTTACGATACCGTACATTTTTTTAAATAAAAATTATGAGATTATTGAAACTTTACAAGTAAATGTTACGTAACGTATCTAATAAGAGTGATGATATGGCGAACAAGAAGGATTTAACGAAAACTTAATAAGTTATAATCGTTAGATTACAGAAGAGGGGAAAACGGGAGCTGGCTAGATAAGGAGCACCGACTAAAATGGAGATTGATACAAGGAACTCACAACCAGGCCGTTGAAATTGGGTAAGAGACATTTGAAGATAGTTACCGACCTGGTGGCTGCACACTGTACCCTGAAGAAGCATCTGCACAAAATGGGCAAAGTTCGTGAACTTCACACCTACTGAAATACTGTGCTTCTGGTAAAAAGAATCGGTTCAATTGCCTGGTCTGTTGAGAACAGCCCAAACGAAAGAATGAATGAAGGTGTCCATTCAGTAATCCCTTACTTCCTTCCTCCCTTACGGAATCATGGGCGCTTTTTCACAACCAAGCTCCCCTTCTCCCCGACCTCTTTTTTAAGTAGATAGACTAGAACTTGTTTATATCAAATACCGATACGCAGATTTTTTCGTGCTTCTCAATCTTTGGAAATTTGTTGCTTAATTTGGAATATGATTACACTTTCTAGCGCAAGACCTAAAGATCTGTAAATAAGGTTGTTCTCGAATAAGGTTGTTCTCGAAGCCATTTGAGGAGAAGCTTTGCCCGCCTGCTACTTGAACTCCTTTTGAATTTTTTCTGGATATTTCGTGAATTTTAATATTTTTGTTGGGGGCACAATGGATCTTTTAGGTCTTAGAGAATATCATCCAATATACATACATACTGTATTGTTATAGTGACCACGTGCCTATTACTGAATAGTGAATAATTAAAGCTTTTCTTATTCACTACCTACGATCGTGTACGATCCTAACAAGCGACTTAAACCAAATTGGAAGGCGTATTTTGGTCAGTCGGCTTCGAAATATTGGATAACTCACATGTTCCAGGGCTCAAAGTTTCAAAGTTTAATGTTATTGAAATATAGAATAGCCAATTGATATTTTTTGTTAATGATTTTAAAACTTCTTCCCAAAAATTGTAGATTTTTTCAGTTACCTACAGCTTTTACATTCAACCTTTTCACAGAACAGTATTTACTCTGCAAATCGTGAGGAATTATTTTTCACCTTCCCCTCTTGACTGTATGCATTCAAATGCTTATCCAACTTCCTCCCTCGACTTCATGCATTCAGGTGCCTCTCCAACTTCGTTTATCCTGTTAGAGGTTATTTCATGTTTTTTTAACTAGATTGCTTCGTCTATTATTTGCCAGTTTCCTAATTAGATAACCGGCCAAGTGCATGAAGGGCTCCGAACCATTATCTATAAAAATATACATACATACCTACATACAAGTGAAGTTAATATAATTTGTTTAGCTGATTGATTTCACTTTTGGGATTCATATTTATACATTCGCTTGATATAACAAATTTTATAAAAATGATATAATGCCACAGGAAGATTTTAACTCGGGAGTCGAACGCTTTAACCAACTAAACCACGGCGCCAGCTATATGTTACCGTATCAATATCGCGCAAAAAGGAGCAGAAAACGTGATTTTTGGTATTTGTTGTTATAGTGGTAACAGAGATACATGTCTATGAAAATTTGAACTTTCTAATTATCACGGCTCATGAGATACAGACAGATAGACGGACGGACAGCGAAGTTTTAGTAATAGGGTCCGTTTTTCAACCTAAAAATCGTTATTCCTGATAGACCTGGTTAAAATTTTGGTATTAAATTATTCAATTGGTTTACTGTTATTGATAAGTCTACAAAGTTTGAAATTAACCTACAGATAACCCGGGATCTTCCGTTTACTAGACGAGTGCTTTAACCAACTATGCCACGGTGCCAGCTATGTGATGCCCTATGAATATCAAACAAAAAGGAGCAGATTTGAAATTAACCCATAGATAGAGCTAAAAGCAGCACGTTGAAAACAGAAAAAGTACTTAAATAGTTATTTTCCTAACAAGTGCGGAAAGTGATACTTTCCCGCACGCTACTGCAGTTGACCCGAGCGACGCGGAGCGGAGTTCGAGCAAGCGGTCAAGGGCGGGAGGGACACTTTACGCATGAGTTAGGAATATTATTTTTTCTACGACCGTATATGCAAAAAATATATCAACCCATTTTTCGAAAATTATTTCATTTCAACATACATACAAAGCTTAAAACTACTAATTATTATAAATATTAATATTAGAAACAGAATTTGTTGCGTTCTGTAAATTACTTGAAATTGCCAATCCAGTGGAGGTATTTGGTGTTAACTGGTAGGTAGTGATGACGTCGATGAGGATGGCATCGGTTGCAGGTCGCATTAAGATGACGATGACGATGACGGTGACGGCAACGGTTTTAAGTCATTTATGAATAAGAGAGTTTTATTTGATATATTTCGTAAATATTTATTTACTTGTTGTAACAATAGTTATAACTTACGAAGTAAAAAACTATCTAATAAGGTCAAAATTTGCATAATTTCACACTTCCAAAACTAAAATGCGCACGGTCGTAGAAAAAATTAATTTTCGGATTGTTTCCAATTATTTCTGACGATATTATGAACAGATACAGAAATGTCATTCATCCAACAACGCACAAACTGGTACTAGAGATGTCCACAACGAAAATCTCCAAAAACAATTCATTTTATTTTCAATTGTAGTCAAATGGCTCAAGTGCATCTGCATCATTTTCACGGAGTTATCATATCGAAGTTAAAATCGCGGCACGATTTTAACAAACTGTCGGGCATTCAAGGCACTACGTCATGAACATGAGCATTCGACGAGTCTCTAGTTCGCAATCAAGCCAGAAATAAATCAAAACTCAAAAACGCAATCAAAAGCACGTTACGCGTTTAAACATATCCGTTTTCTACTAACGATGTGGATGTGCGATATATTTTGTAGCAAGGATTTCTGATTTTTAATTGTTTCTGATAATGCAGAAAAACAATAAGATGAACGGGGCTTGTCAGAAACGATATCAAATCAGAATTTCTTTTTGAATAAGTTTTTCCGATTGATCCAATATTGGTTAGACACACTTACCATTTACAACCGGAGGAAAATCGAACTGTTACTTGAAGTTTTATTTATTCCAGTAAAAATAAAACGTTGATTTGAAACGTACGTTGATCTATTTTCATTACATTGTCGCCAGTTTACCGTGGGGAATTTTTATTGTATAAAAGCTATGTCGTCGTACTGTACAAAACATCGATAAGATACCTAGGTCAGATCCGGATATTACGAAAAGATATGGCAATAGGTGGAACAGGAAGTACAGAACAAGTTAGGAATAATTGGAATTATATACAGCACTATATAATGATATTGTTGATGATAATGATGATGAAGACGGATAAGCTGAGAAATTGCGACAAAAATATTTCAGTATCAATTTCAACAGAATGGAGCAGAAACTGCGTTTTCAAATTTCAAATTACAAAACCATTCCTTAAAAGCTTATGCTGTAACTGCTTCAGGAAAAAGTTCTGCTGGCTAGGAACAGTCTTCTGGTTCAATTTAGCCGTATCACAACGCGAAACTCAAAACAGGAACACAACAAACTTTCTAGTCAAAAACCCCTCGAAGACGCTGACCAATGATATATTAAACCTCAGCAGAGGCCGGATAAGGATAGTGATGGGATAACTCAGCGGTCACTGTACCCTAAGGAAGAGCACCTCTCTCGGTTGTGAATTGAAGAGGAGGAAGCAGTCTCATACATTATCTCCAATTGTGAAGCATTATCTCATTGTAGATATAGACTCCTGTGACTAAAGCATAAACGGGAGAATTTCTCCAAGAAGGACCTAGTGAAAAGTCTGATCAGGGTCACTGGTCTCTTCAGATAGACGGCGCAGCCCAGCCAATCAATCAATAATCACAACAATAACAATAAAAATGCATGGAAGATGTTTCTTTTGGGTAGTTTCCACTGAATTCATATTAATGTGCTGAAAGAAATGACCTTACACGGTATATATATATATATATATATATATATATATACCTCAAATCGGCACTTTGAGTCCAATAATTTTCCTTCCAGCGGATGATTGGGTCCATTTGTGACTTTTGAGTCCATGGACCCAAAGGGACATTTCTTTTTATCAGTTCATTGGGTCCACTACTGCAATATGATTGGTCAGAAGGTGAAAATGGGGTGTGGCGTAAATTTGTGATTAACATACACATCAAGTCCATTAATTGCTGTGTTGCCAAATACACGAAATTTTTTTTCTCCGTTAATATGGTTTGCTTGCTGCACATTTTGGTACTCGGGAGATGTATAAATGAAATTAAATCCATTGACTCGTGGAAGGATGACATTTTAACAAATAGAACCATAAGTGCTGCCTAAGTTGAAAAGCAAGTATATTTTTGTGCCGAAGTGTCAAACAATAATTTGTTTTGTCAGTAATATTAGCTTACTTGTGAACTGGATATGACGAAGTCAAATTTGATGTTACCTACAATCATGTATTAATTAAAAATGTATCATGTTTGTGAAGAAAATAGTATAGGTACCTACAAACCTCAGAAAATAGTTATTTTCCTAACAAGTGCGGAAAGTGATACTTTCCCGCACGCGACTGCAGTTGACCCGAACGACGCGAAGCGGAGTTCGGGCAAGCGGTCAAGGGCGGGAAAGACACTTTACGCACGAGTTAGGAACATTATTTTTTCTACGACCGTATATACAAATAAGTATATCAACCCATTTTTCAAAATTTATTTTATTTTAACATGCATATACAAAACCCTAACTAATTATTATTATTATCAATTATTATTATAAATATTATTATTAGAAACACAATTTGTTGCATACTTAAAATTGCCGGTCCAGTGGAGTTATTTGGTGTTAACTGGTGAGTGAATGACGTTGTTGAGGATGGCTCGTCTGCAGGTCACATAAAGATGAGGATGAAGGTGACGGCAACAATTTTAAGTCATTTGTAGATGAAAGAATTTCATTTGATATCTTTTTCTTATACCAAGCCCGGGTGGTTTGATAGGTGTTTTATGACATTACTTTGAAGAATGTATAAGGTTACATCAAAATATTTTCATTATTTTATATTTTCAGAAAATTAAAAATGCAACAAAAAGCTAGAAAACATGTAGATTTTATTTGATGGACTATTTATTCACCTGGTGTAAGAATAGTTATAACTTCCGAAGTAAAAAATTATCTAATAAGGTCAAAATTTGCATAATTTTACTTTCCCGCACTAGTGCGGGAAAGTGACACTTTCAAAGCTAAAATGCGTGCGGGAAAGTGGGTTAAAGCGCACGGTAGTAGAAAAATATTTTTTTGACGAGCCATAACAGCGCTCTTCACAGAAAAGAAGCTTTTCACCTGGATATGTATCTACTATTCATTATGCAAACGGGAATTGATAGTTATTTCAAATTTTCAATTTTGAATAAGGGGAGTTCCATTCAGGTCGTCGAAGCGATCGGCCCGAAAACTAAAAGGTGGGCTAGTTAATACAAAGAAGTTTATTGGTTCCCAGTTTTTCTTCAAAGTTATATCAATCATAGTATCTAGTAGTTGAGTAAAAAATTATTTTGTTAGTGTTATATATGGAATTCTCCAGCGGGAGTGATACCCCGGCAAAAAATAGAGGGAAATAGGTACCTAGACGTTGGAATGCAGAATCAGACGAAGCAAATAGTTTCCAAGGGTTTTCAGTCAATCAACAACAAAATAAAGAGCATTCGAATATGCAATCAGGAGATGACACCACAAAAACATCACAACTAATTATTTCAATAAATATTGAGACACAAGAGAGTAGACCTAATTACTCACGATAAAACTGATTTAGGATTATTCTACATTTGTATAGAAAATGTCGATATTAATTTGTTCGGTAAATTCAACGCAGTTAAAGTAGGCGAAACATTATTTAATCTACAAACAGAAATTTATTATCAAATTGAAAAAAGAATTATTTGGTAGGGCGCAATCCAGTCAGAGTCACGTTTGAGAGACACTCTGTGAGCGCTAATTATCTAATTAATTCCAAATTGCTTAAGCAAATTAAATTACTAGCATAGGTACATTCCAAAATTTCAACTGTTTAAATTAGGTGTTATGAGAGATATATTATAAACGGATATATCGGAAGAATATTTCGAAAGAAAAAGAAACCAGTACCATCACCATAACAAATTCTCAGTAAATGTTATAAGAATGATGAGAAAAATGAACATGGTGAATCAAAATCTACAAATCGATAATTCTATCATTAGGTATGAAATATTCACCAGATGTAATGTAATTAAGACATACTGAGTTAAAGTGGAAATAGTGTTGTTTTTTGCGTGTTGTTTGTTATTTCCCCATAAGTATGTTTTTTGGTAAGCTAACATCTGGTAAACTATTTCATACCTACTTTGCTTAGAACAATGAAAATATCTTAAAAACTAATAACTTTAGATATGAGAAATGCTCGATAAAATAGAAGTATGTTAATAGTACTTTTGAACAATGATATAAAATACAGTGTGATCCTGATCCACTACCTATACAATTATACAGGGCGTTGAACTTGATATAATTTTGACAGAAAATTGGTTATTACTTTGAAAATATCCCATAAATCAGATCACAACCTTATATTGTTATAATGGCGAGGTGAAACAGATTTAATTTTTTGAGTCAAATATAGGGTGTTCCATTCAAAAAATATGGATGGGTTTCCATAGCGGGAAGAGAGTTAAAGCTATAACGTCTACATGTTAGCAAGAAAACGTTTCCCCCTTTATATGATTTTTGTCGTGTTGTTTCATTTTCTCATTAACGTGACGCATCCAGAATTATGTGGAGAGGATGGTTTTTGTTGAAATGCTCTGTATATGAAACATGCATATCTTATATCGACACTTCCGGTCAATTCTTTTCCGTTTTAGGTACATTATTTGTGATTTTCGAGTCCATGGACCTGGATATACTTTTTATCTCATAAAACTTATTTTTACTCTGTCACATATAATATTCACATATATATATGATAGACATAAATATATTTTTTTTATTGGTGAACCATTTTACCTATTTAAAGCACGCCTCGGCGTGTTTAAATTGAACTTAAAAAAAGCACGTGTTTTAAAGTTACCGTGGCAACATCAACAACTCGAGAAACGAAGTCTAAATCTATGGTCTAAATTATGTCTAAATGACAATTTTTTAATTATTGATCTGACAGGAATGGTTTGTAACGTCAAAACTTTTATTCGAACAATATTTAACAATGTCAAATTTATAAATTGAAATGGAAAGTGCCGTTGGTATTGTTTGAAATATTAATATTTCGATTTTTCGAATCTCAGGAAATGGTATTCAAATTAATACTATTGACATTTACAGAACTCAATGAGGTTGAACTTCCATCAAAATACAAATTAGTTTAAGCTTTTCTCATTTCCATGACACAGCAAGGTATACCATAGGTATACATCATATACATCACGAGTTCAACCATTTGACATTTAGTTCTTATTTCCATCTATGATTTCCATTTCTTGTTGTTGTAGTAGTTATAGACCAGTATTTATAATTTCAAAGTGCACCAATAAAAAAATAGCGTGAAGTATTCGTGGATAACTGGTCTTTAAAACACTTGCTCTATTTCGAGCACTCCGGCTTCGCCGTCGTGCTCCAAAAATCGCGCGTGTTTTAAAGACCTTAATATCCACTTATACTTTAATATACTAATATTAACACTTTCAGTCAATTCCTATTCTTTTCAAATCCCTTATTTGTGACTTTCGAGTCCATGGACCTGAAGATACTTCTTATATTATTTAACTTGTAGTCTGTAACATGTATATTATAAGACATAAATATCTTATATCGACACTTCCGATCCATTATCATTTTTTTCAGTCCATTTTTTGTGACTTTCGAGTCCATAGACCTGACGATATAACTTATGAAATAAGCTGAAGCTTTTTCTTTATTTAATAGCACTACATTCGTTAATCAATGAATCTAGACTTGAACACACTTAATTCAGAATATAAACCTTATTTAAAAACAGGAAACGTAATTTGAATTTAAGCTGGAAATTATTATCAGATTGCACTCAGTTTCAAATAATATCATTTTTAGCATTGGCAATTTTGACATATACAGGGTGAATCAAGACCAACGGGATGGAGGTTTATAGCGAAACGGTGATAGTCTTAGAATGTTTTTCGCTTTAGTAGTATGAACATTTATATAGGCTACATTTCAAAATTATTTTGAAATATACAGGATGTTCCAATAAAGTGTGGCGTATCAAAGTTATATTTTTTCTCACGGAACACCCTATATTTTATTCCATTTTCTGATTGTCGCTTAAAAAATGAAGTACTCCTTCGTAATTGTTACCTATACCTAAATACAGAGGGTTCCGAGTTATGCTGACTTTTAAAAAAATGCGAACAGCTCGAAAAAAATTATTAACACATTGATATAACAAATTCTAGCAAATTTTCTCTTACATCTAAATAGTTGAACATTCGTTGGATGTATTTCATAATTAAGTACCTAGGTACTAAACATCTATTCACAGGGTGCTCAGAATTTTCAGTTCCATTATTAGATAATTCAATGTGTAATATCTGACTTATTTTAAATGGAACACCTTACACTTGAATAATTCACCATATTCAAAAAAATGTCTTCCGAATGGTATGAGTGTGTCCTATGCCTAGCAATTTACAATTTTCTTAAATTATATGCTGAGCCGATTTCAAAACATTTGCAATTCTCTATAAACTTTTTACTATTTATCTTGACATAGTTTTTGTAAAAAAAACAGTAATAGTAATAGTAATTTTCCCTCTTCTGCTTTTAATAATTTGTTGTTCGATTTGTAGTGAGTATTTATGTATTTGCTTTATTGAAAATGTGTTTTTG
This sequence comes from Galerucella pusilla, assembly GCA_910591695.1. NCBI lineage: Eukaryota > Metazoa > Arthropoda > Insecta > Coleoptera > Chrysomelidae > Galerucella > Galerucella pusilla. The sequence goes on from CAJUYI010000441.1 coordinate 45,322, forward strand.
TTTTATCATGTACTCAAATACTTAACGATAAAAAAAATTGTGTACCTCAGCAACTACAAGTGTGCATATTTATTAGCAACTGCACTGTTTTTTTTTTCACAGAAACTATGTCAAGATAATTAGTATAAAATAAATAGAGAACTGCAGATGTTTTAAATTCGATTCAGCATACAATTTAAGAGAATTGTAAATAGCACGAAAAATATAATACCTAGGACACATTTTTATCATAGCGGCAAAGGTCTCAAAGATTCTTTATTTTGAAGAAATAATTATATAATTTGTATTGACAAATTGAAATGTCTTTGTTCTAGGTTGTTTTTCGCGCCAATTATCTATTGTTTTCAACGGTTAAAATAGACTGCCGTGTGCATCAAAAGATGATACATGAAAGTTTTATATAGGGTGGTCCACGCAAATCTGGTGTGAAAAATAATGAACCATGATTTATAACAACGAATTCAAAGTAGATAGTGTTAATATTCCCGTAAAATGTAATTCTAAAAACTTAGTTCCTATTTTGGACTCCAAACTGAGATTTAAAGAGCATTTATCTTTATGAGAAACATTTGAAATAAACAAACACAATGTGTGTCACAAAATTGGAAGACGTTTCTTGCGATTCCCTGGTCTTATCATAATTTAAGCATCGTGATCTTAGTATAATAATATGGGTCGTGTCTATAAACAACACGTATTCAAGAAGGGTTCAAAAACTTAGAACGCCTGGGTTAGGCTTATTTAAGATATCTGAAAGTGGATTTTAGTTATTTATAATACAAGTGCGTATCTTATATTGTTCAACGAGTGAGAAAAGTTCTTTCCCCACATGTTGCACACCATACCCTTTCTACGACTGCATAAATTTAAAGAATACAAGTAAAGTATTTTGATATTAATTTTTATGGTTAGTAAAACAAAAATAACAATAAAGTAACCTATCTCTGAACTGTTACATAATTTTATTCAAAATTATAGTTAATAGAAAAATTCATACAATTTTGTATGGTCAAACACGGAACGTCAATCTACAATTTAAAAACTTCTAATATAATCTCAGTTTTGTGACAACTAAGAATTCTTAAAAATGTTTAATTAAATATTGTAATCAATTAGAAACGGTTAGTTTTATTCGAAAAAAACTTTTGAGCAGATTCCACAAAGTAAGGGTCCAAATAGTAAATTCAAACTAGCACGATTCTCGTAGTGAAAACTTCTTTGGGCGCGTTAAGCACTTTTTTGGAGGAGGAAAAAAATTGATTTTTCTTCATCGTCAGGCCATATGTACCTAGACTTTGTGTATACCTATGTGTACAGAGTTATTCATTATAAATTACCCACCCCCTATCATCGTTATGATTACTTTTAGGAAAAGATGTCTTGTATAAAAGTTGTTTGGTTACAGCTGAATTTTCTTAATATTCTATCAAAAGTTATTATTAAAAAAATAATAGTCCTTTTTTAAATGGGACATCCTGTATATTTCCACATTTTTGAAATGGACTTCTTTTTATTTCAAAAATATATAATATGTTACCCCTACCTTGTACCGTTTTTGAGTTATGGAATGTTGTAAATCTTAGTTTTAGTAATTACTGTAAATATGAAAAAGATAATTTATTGAAGTAAGCTATGAAAATGACAACTAATATGTTCGATAATGAACATTTCTCAGATAAAGTAATAAAAATGGTTTTCAGAGAGGTGGAAGATTTTATTAATAATAATAATATACAAGTGATTGAAGCAAGGATTCAACTTGAAATTAACAAACGAAATGAAAATAATGAAGTCATCTGCAATGTTATTATAAATAATACAAGAAGGTTTTATCAATTATGCATTGACAATAATGGTGGACATTTCGAATATCTTTTATAAGTTATTATTTATAAATTTTCCTGAATAAATCTTAGTTTTCTGTTTTGTATAGGTATATATTTTGACTTTTTTTTCTTACTGAGAACCATTTTAATAACTTCATATGAAAAATGTCAATTATTAAACATATTAGTCATTTTCATAGCCTTACTTTGATAAATTATCTTTTTCATATTCACAGTAATTACTAAAACTAAGATTTACAACATTCCAAAATTCAAAAACGGTACAAGATAGGGGTAACATATTATATATTTTTGAAATCAGAAAAAAAAGCATTCCAAAAATGTGATAATATACAGGGTGTCCCATTTAAAAAGAGCTACTATTTTTTGTATCCCCTTAAATTTGCACGCTACTGAACTTTTGATAGAATATTGAGAAAATTCAGCTGTAAATCAACAACTTTTATATGAGACTTTTTTTTCAAAAAGTAATAATAACGATGATAGGGGGTGGGTAATTTATAATGAATAACCCTGTACCTTTTATAACATATAGGGATACGATAAAATTTATAGAGGCCGTTGATTTGTTAGTAAAAGTTTCCTTCCATCAAGGCCATTCAATGGAAATTTGAAAAAGAGTCAATATTTTCGTCAATATTTTAAAAATAGGAGCGTAAGTACGATGCAATTTGTAGATTTGTTAATTTAAGAAAATTCCCATTTACCATGGGCCTACGATGAAATTTTCAAAACGGGTTGATTTGTTTGTGAAAATGTCCTTCCATCATAGCCGTACGATAAAAATTTTAAAAGGGAGCAATTTTTGTCAGAGGGGCGTACGATAAAAAGTGGATTTGTTAATTTCTGAAAATTTTCATCCACTATGGTCGTACGATACAATTTTCAAAGGGAGTTGATTTATTTGTAAAAATTTCCGTCTATCACAGCAGGTCAATTGTTTGTGAACATTTTTTATATGGGCGTACGATACAATTTTTAGGAGGAGTTGATCTATTGTGAGATTCCCTTCAACCATAAGTGTAGGTACAATGAATTTTTTTGAAATAGATTTATTCATTTGTGAAAGTTCACATCTACCATGGGTGTTTGATGAAATTATTGAAGAGAGTTGATTTATTTGTTGAAAAATCCGTTTATTGGTGTTCTCACTTTTGTCGGCAGTCCCATGACTGGACTCTTCGTTCATTTATGGTTCCAAAATATATGTCCTCCAATATTTATTATATATGTTACAGTTAAAGCGTGAATTTCTGTGTATACCTTATTGAATAATTCCTTTGTCTTTCTCCATAAATTAACCAATGGTCTGCTTCAAAACATCATGTAAATGAACGCATTCATTGAAATTCACGCTTTAACTGCAACATCTAAATAAAATAGATGTATAAAAACATTATGATAATTATATATATCGTATATTTTTCGGCTGCTTCACGTAACACGTTTCCATTGTTAAGCTAAGATTAAGATCATGGTGATAAAGTTTGCAGATTGAAAAGTATTTCCATTAATTGCTCCTGGTCACTTTCCTCAATACATTTATCATTGGAAACAGTTTTCTAGGTATGGCTGTCATTTTATTTGATTTGGATACCTAAAACCCTCAAGGGTAAAATATCTTGTAAATAAGCGTCAGGAGATTGTGATGTCATCCGTTCAAAAATAATTACCGATAGGTCATCAGGTTAACAACTTTTCATAGTAACGTTCCGACTGTTTTCCTTTTTTTGATTAGCCGGAATATGATTTTTACTTCTATCCAATACAAGACATCTTGTAAACCATTTATTTCGGCATCTTCAATCTTGTTTATTGCGAACCATACTTCCTATTTTGTAGTCACATCAAACTCAGATAAGGATTTATTCTCAGTCAAGCTGCCTAATTATTTCACATAATTCCATAAACATCAAATTTCAATCGCAAAAATAAAAATATACATTCACATTTCAAGAGACAAGTGGACAAGTAGGTATAGGTACCCATTTTTATAATCCCGAAACTAATTGTAGAGTTATCTTAGTTATCATGAAAAGACCTGTCTTAAAACTATACGTGATATACGTGAGTTGTCTTTATTAATTGAGGTATGCAATAGGCACATTCAGACCACTGTACATGTGGCAACAGCGCGTGGACCAAATCTGTAGATGTTAGGATTAAGGAAATTTATAACTCCGCCCACTTTTTAAAGGACTCAAAAATCCGGTTTGAGGTAAATATATATATATATATATATATATATATATATATATATATATAT
>CAJUYI010000441.1:73821-97423 GCA_910591695.1 Galerucella pusilla
GAGCCTACACACTCACCCTCCCCACTCTACAGATACAGAGATACAGAAATATGTACAGTAACCGAAATAATGAATTTATTCCATTTGGCTTTTACACACTGTATAACATCAATCAATATTAATAACAATGATTATAAATAGTTTAACTCACATCTCTTACAGTATTCATCGGCAAAAGCGGCCCCCCACCTTGTCTTTTCCGTTCAGAATAACTTAAGAAAAATGTTACTATCACTATTACATAACTGATTTTCAACTACTAGCCGTGAAGTTGACAATTATTGCTTGCTCTAGCCAACTGAAGGGTTGAATTTCTCTATTAGTGGTTGTTAGTGGTTGATACTTTTTTTATTATCAACCTAGGTCAATAATGGACAAATTCAAATATTTTGAGAAATCAGGGATAGTAGTTCAACAAAAACTAGTGCAACATAATTTAGTATACACAGGAGATTGTCTTTAACATATTTGCTGCTTGAAATAATCTACCAAGATGAAATTATTCGGATAAAATTGCCATTAATTTAAAAATTCGCGCTCAACCAAAAATGACTGATGACATAACGAGTACGTTCATAATATATCGAAAACTGACAGTGTACTTGTCAGTCAGACGACGGAGTAAACGCTTCCCGTGGTGCGTTTGTGAATTATTTTAAATTTTTGCCCTAAATTTGGCTAGTAGTGGAAAAAATTGTATATACACCATGGTTGTGAATACATTCATGAACCTCGCACCTTATCTTAGTGCTCGGTCAATAATAATAGTATCCACCAACTTTGTGTATAATAAAGTATTATAAATAATCAAATTCATGTAAAACAACCAAATTACAGATCTAACACGTAACCAAATAATTGTTGTCCTCAGAGGTAGTGTCAACTGTCATTTGGTGGACATGCTCTATTGTTAGGAGTATTATTCGGTTCGAGGTCATATTAGAATTCAATGTGAAGATTGTCTAGCGATAGAAATTCGTCATAACGACGTACTTGGGAAAAGTCAATAAATGAACGTTTTTATCAGAGTTGGATAACAAGTTAGCGCTTAAAATATGCCATCCAATCAACCACATCCATCACCAGTGGTAAAAAGTGACACATGTATTTATCATTGTTATCGATGTTTCAGTATCAACAAAACCCAAACTACTCTATTTGCGGCTTTTCCTCGATGTGCTTGCTCAGCAAAATTCACTCCTCGCAAAATAAAATCAAACTTCCAACTATTTTTGTCTCGCGATATTGAATTGTTTGATACCGCGATTATATTAAGGTGTTCCGTACATAGAACTTAAGTTTAACGATATTAATAATGTGCAAGCATCCCATTTTTGGGTAGCGATAAAATAGCGACGTAGGTGATGCTGCCAGAATATCTTACAACTCTTAGCACTTTTATTTCTTTGCGGGACATCTCGAGGAACGTGACTGTTTAGAAATGGGAACATAAAAATATAAATTGTAATTTGCTTTATGTACGCTGTTTATTATCATAAAAAAGAGCTTTGTGAGTGTGTGTATGAAAAATGGGTACATTTTCCGCAGACTATTCCGTGAATTTTAAATTTGTTTTTTGATCTTCAAATGTATTCACCAAAAAAAAAACATTGAGGGTAGCTTCACCTGGCATACGTGTTGTATTTAAATGGAGGAGGGATTACAAACGGTTTCGGTTTCTTACTGGAACATTGATTTTTCTCCATCATAATCGAAGGAAGGATATTTCCGGGAAATTCTAGCTCGTAGCCATTAAACTTTTCTAATGTATATACTGCGTCAACCATGAGGGTTATTGGCAGTTCAACGATTATATCGAATCGTGATTTAAATTAAGGATATCAATAGTGCATAAGAGCGCTGCATATAAATTAGATATATTTATTCATATGAATATTAATTATGACAATTATTATGAACATTATTCACAAAATTCAGACAATTGCTTCCTCGTTTTTTCTCAATTTGTATGAGATGTTCCAACTCCATAATTTCTCCATCTCTAACCAAGATTTCTCTTACTCTTGGTGTACTGCAGGAGACTTCTGGCTTCGTCGCAGACAAGAAACAGGAGGGACACGCAATAGATCTGCAAAGGTCTTAGTGGAGATTCTTACAGAAGCACATAAACCCCTTATTTATCTTATCTTATAGTTAGTTTTGATATTTGTTGACTGGCGCCATCTATGCTGCTATATTCAGTGTCAGGTGATGTACTTCTCTGTGGTACTCCCGCTTTAACTTCTCTAAGTTCTGGGTAAACATTTGTATCTGTATCTGTAGAGTGAGGGTGAGTGCAGGCTCACAGCGCTTAGGCCACATGTGACCCATTGTTCATCCTCCTAGGTCATCCGTCCATCCTGTCCTTCTCAGGTAGGTGGTCATGTCACTAGGAGACACCTCCTTTATATCGGCAGGTGTAGGCCAAGACTCACCAAACACACACTCTCTTATTGACGATAACTCTGGACACTCGCATAAGACATGCCCGACAGTTTCATCTTCCAGTTCACACATCCTGCTTAGAGGTGTGTCCACTAGCCCTATAGTATGGAGGTGCTTCCTAAGTTGACAGTGGCCAGTCAGAAATTCTACTTTTAAACGTAGGTTTTTCCTGGTCATCGCCAAATATTTCTTCGGCGTCAGCATCCCAGGGTCGTCCAGGGTGATCCTAGCAAGACTGCATCCTTTGATTCCATCCCATCTCTTAAGGGATTGAGCATGGGTTTAACATTTGGCTAGTTCCGCGATTGTCGAAGTCGTTAGGCCGTAGGTGTCACTGGGTCCTAAATTTTTAGTCCAGCCGCTTCCCTGGCTAAAGAATCGGCAATGCGATTACATTTACACCTGTCGTGCCCTTTAACCCACCTCAGGATAATATAGTTATCTGCCGAGGCGTTAGCTAAATCTTGGTGGCACTGCAGTTCTGAAATTGTTCATGTAATGTTTACATTTGAGTCTCGTAGTGACTTGAATAAAATGTGAGAAATTTCAACGTGATTCAAAACTCATAAAACCGATTTAATACTTAATACCCGTAAATTTACGAGCCCATTATATCGTTTTATGATATTAAATATATATACAACAGCTAATGTATTGCGGATTATTGTATCGCGTCTAGAGATTATGAACGTTTAAATGAACTCAATTGATCGGATCATATTATAATGTATTGAATATAAATATTTGATGGATAAATTAATTGACCGTATTGTATAAAGTTTATACTAATATGAGAATATCAATTTAATTAGATCATCAAATATGAGATGAAATATTAATAATGACCTAATTGTATTATAGTTTGACGTAGGTATACACGGTGAGTATAGTTCATATAATACCCTCCTTGGTGTGCGTCATCGTTTGTGACGTATATCCGGGTTTTGGGTGTGTCGTTTATTTTATTTGCTATTTTGACATATAGCTAACCTTAAATTTGATAAATAAAATCATCGGGATCGTATTCAGCAAAATTCGAAGAGGCTATGAAATTAATAATTACCAGCTCCTTTTTCTAACTGGAATATTCAAAATGCTGATGTTTTCCGTGTATCTAGGCATATTTTTGTAGCCGATTCTAGCCAACCGACTTTAAAAAATGCCATTTGTTGAAAATATGTACTAAAATCTACGTAATTTATAATTAAGGCTACTTTTATCTCAGCATAGCTGGTTCTATTTAATAAATATCTTATATTCTTCAAGAATAACGCTTCTTCACTTTCATCATTAACAGCCGTTTCAACCGATAAAAATTGATGGAATACAAGATATCTAATTTAAAGATTGTAGATAGTAAATAAGTAGTTAGTAAAATAGTTATTTACGTGATTAGTGGGATATGGACATTTAACGTACGCATGTGTAAATACATAAGTGCGTTAATAATTCCTATCATACGTGTTACGTACAACATTTTATCTACAACTGTTTATTAGTATCATTAACAGTACCTATATTATAAAATTGAAAAATTTCAATCCAACGTATTTTTAATAATATTGACTGCAAACATAAGGTACTGTGTATCATATTTTGTGACTATAGCAACAAAGACAAACAAGGCTGTCAAAATAAAATAAATTAGGTAGTTATGTCATCAATTTTTCAATGTTGAATGAACAAAAATCTATAAAAATGAGTTCAAGCGAAGACAATCTCCCTTCGGAAATTGAAAATGCAGCTTCCAGTGTTATTTTAAATATTTAATTCTGGTATTAATATGTTTCTAGATTCTTATTATCCCACTAGTGCGGTAATGTATTCAAAAACGCACTAGTGCGGTAATATACGTCATTATGACCCTGAAAATAGTGTCAAATCGTACCCGTTACATGACAGTTGTAGATAAAAGATATTTATTAAATTTGGAAGAATTAATGAAGCTCACGAAGGGTGACTGTTTATCTGACAATTTTACGTTATTATGCTCGACAATCAGGAAGTCGATTACATTAGGCACATTAAATCACCTCCTTTCTGGCATAATAAACCAAAACTATGGTTCAAACAATGTTAATATCAATTTATTGCTAATAAATTAGGTTCAGATCAAACTAGATATCATTTTATAAATGCGAACTTCAGTAATGTTGTTTTTTGTCGAGTTATGGATAATATTAATTGCTTGAGAGTTACTGGAAGTGAATGGACCACTTTTGAAAAAGCATTTGACAATGTATAATATGAATCATGTTTTTGAAAAGTTAGATATAATTTCAATAACTTCCAGCTACTGTTACTAGATTAACAGTATCACCAGATAAAAGTTCCAGCTCTATTTCCCAAACTTTAACAATCCTGTGACATGGATATTTATTATCAAAGAACCGGTTAAATTTGAAGGAACCTTATATGGTCACTTACATCCAAATTACTATATCATTTAAGGATTTCTCGTTTAAGTGAGATCGTTAGCCGAGCTATTTGGAAGATTGAAGATTTTAAATGGAAATTAAGTTGATTAAGGTCTACCACTTGACGTTTCGACATTTCTAGACGTGATCATCGTGGAGAAATTGAGAAGAGTAACTTTGGCTGATTAAAATATCAACTGAGGGTAATTCGGTTTTTCTTTCGAAATTATAATACCGAAATTAGGAACTTCACTCTGATTAAAATGCGATTTGAGAATATCGCACAGTTTTCATAAAGTAGCAGTAAATTCTAATTAAACATCATAAATATAAGCCGGAAGTTTTCTCAAATTAAATTTTCGACTCTTTTGTTTTATCATAGTTAGAGGAAAGTTGATGTAAGGGATAAAATTGAGCATTTATATAGAGTGGAACACCAAAATTTAAGGCAATATGGTTGGATTTCCAATAGAGGGGGAATAACGCTTCCCGCTTGTGGCGGATATGAGCTGGTATTCACGGATCCAAAAAGAACGCCCGAGCTGGTACAATCGTCTGGTGCAACTGAGCAAAGATTAAAATGATTAAGAGTCCTGGACAACTATTATCAGTTTCTCGAGCCCTAACGTTTGGATATTGAGAAGTGGAAGTGGAAGAGTAATGATAATTCATGTGACAGACATGAGTTGGTTCTGATCCAATAAAAACCCCTCTAGCTGGATCCGCCACCTGGTGCAACTAATCAAAGAATGAACTGATTAAGATATCTGGACAGAATGCAACAGTTTAATCGGTTTTTGTACAAAATAAAACTAATGATTACCTTCATTCAACAGTTTTGTAGCTCTTCAATGTGAAGATTCGATCCACAATCACTTGATTTTATTTTTGCTTAATTTTCTCTCATTCACGGTTACACCCTGTATAATTGTTCCTCATACCATTGAAGAGAATTGTTTATGGCTTTCGCAACATCATATCACAAGTAGGGGGCAGTAATTTAATTTTTTTGACACCTTTTTCGTCTACGAGATACAGCCAGTCAAAGTTTTTTAAAATACACAGGTTGCCTACTAACTCAGAAGCTTGATTGAAAGTCGCGAATACGTCATCCTGCCTGCCCGATACAAACTGCTATGTGCGTTTGTTACTGAAGCCTCACTAGAAAATCAATAATAATTATTCTTCCTTAAAGCATACTGGGAGCATCAAACTTTCTAATATCATTTCTGAAGGAATAGATTTGTTGGCAATCTTGGCGTAAATCTCCAATTAGCCTCTGACTACTCAAAAACTGTTCTGCAAACAAATTGTCATTTTAGTAAAGCGTTTTATCGATAGATGTCAATAAAACTATTAAAACGCCTTGAAGAGTCTTTGAAAATCAAAGAACAAAGATCGTTCTTGGTGTTTGATGTCACAAAACTTCAAGTACACTTCTCACTATGTAATATCTAGCGTCGTCGTTGTTTTCAGACACGTCTATCACTTATAACTACTAAACAAGTTCGAAGTTTAACAGATTTACTGGTAATTTTATACCGTCTGAACATAGCCTTTCAAATCTGATTTCTATTCATTCTCACACATATTCCAATGAATGTGGTTTCACTTTTCCATAAAATATTCATTAATGTTTGTAGCTCCTACAATCGCTGGAGAAGATACCTAACTCAATTATCGAAACACGTGTAAAGTGTTGGTGTAGGGTGATCAGTGTCTTCGACTGGAATCAAGAAAAATCATTCTTTATCTCACCCAAGGGGGAAAAAGTCAAAAAGTCCTCAAAAATGTCTCACTCTTCCCTTGCCCAGTTTCATATCCTGGTTGAGAGCTTCTTGTCTACCTTTTTCAGTAAACTCTTGATATGAAGGTGACTCTGTGTGATTTGATGTTCTCTATCTAGCCAGTTACAGATTTCTTCTCTTGCAATCTTTTGTTACTCCACTAGACGATTCCGGACCTATGAAATCTCCATCAGAGCTTTCTTCAGCTAACTGGTCCGCCAATTCATCACCTTCAATCTTCTCATGTCTCGGCATCCATGCAATGTGTCTTTTGCAGCCTATTTTTCACAAAGTAGTCTAAACTGACTTGTTGTTTTGCTGAAAGCACTAAGTAGAGCCTGGCCTTTTTTCAAGTTTGATGTTTGCACTAAGGCGGATTGGTATGAACATTTGTATCAAATAACTTTTCCCAGCTCGAAAATTTCCATTTTAATCAACTATGGGTGAGGAGAAAATTGTTAAATGTTGAACAAAAATATTGAAAAAGTCTGGGAAATTTAAATTGTTAAATGTTAAACAAAAATATCCCCATTAAAAAAGTCTGGGAAATTTAAATTAAAAGCAGTTAGTATTGTTTAAAATAGTAATACGTGGTAGTAATAGTTCGAAGGGACACTCGGTAGGTTAATTAATCATTCTGCACAAATTTCCCATTGCAATTTGGATGAAATTTATAAAAATACTCCTTCGTCACATAACGGAGAGGTATAAATTATTTAGAACCGAAAATAAGTGCTCTCTCATCATCTCTGTGAATTGTGCCTTGAATAGATATTAGTTGATTACGAGTGAGTATAACTGAATGATTTTACGCTGTATAACTCCACTTTTAATTAAGTGTGTGGGATATCCTGCAGATGGAAAATAATTTTAATAAACTGAGTGCATAATTTTGAAGGTAAATAGTGTTGGTTTTGTAGTAAATAGATAGTGTATTTGCCCCTAACTGGACTGTACTTCCATAACTATTAATTTAATATTTATCTAAATACGAATTATTGTATCTACCTTTGTTTCACTATCTTTTCTTTTTTTATTATTTTGTTCATTCCAATTTATGTTTTAATTTACTAGTATGTGATTGATTTACATATTGTCTTCAGTATTGTGGGTAGCTGTTTATATATCTATTCATTTATTGAAAACCCAAGAAGTTTTACAACTTCATTACATGGGTGGTAATATTTATAATAAACTATTAATCTAATTTGTATTCAAACGCTATATAAGCACAGAATACACCATCTCAAGAAGAAACGAAGGTTGTGCTATTTTACAATTCATTTTCTGAGTGCGCATGTCTGACAGTCGCCATTTAAGCCCGTTATCTGTCAATGACATGTGATTTTATTGTTTACCAAAGAATTTTCTTTGTTGTAAGCTTTTTGATTATTTACTTATTTTTTTGTGTTTTGAAGGATAAAATTTGTTTACAAAATTACATTTATTAGTTAGGGCGCGAAAAACTTGTGCAATTCGTGGTTGTCATTCAAGTAATGGATGATAATAATTGAAAAACACAACAAAACTTCGATATCTATGGAGAAAAGTTTACTGTCGCTTCTTTTTTATAACTTCGTTGTTACAGATATCAGTACATTTTCTCTGGGTGTAAAATTTAATTCAGAATCTGGTGAAGTGTGACTTTTAAATATATGAAAATTAAAAAATTTAATATTCAAGCACCATACTTATTGTAATTTCATATCATCATTCACTGAAATTCTTTCGATTGTAAACTGATATTATCTATTACTATGGTAATGGTTTTTAGACTCACCCTATCCTACATATAGTGCTACATAAATACATTTACACATATAATTTCGATAACAATGTAGAGAATAAGAATCATTTGGTCAAACAATAGCTCATTATTTTTAATAATGGATGGTACCTACTCCAAAAACAGAAGCTAAAACTTATATTTTTCACAATATTTGTTAATCTGTTAAATTAACTTTAACAATTCATAAATTGAGTTTAACAAATAAAACTTTGTCAAAACAAGTCATAAAAATAAACAATTATCATTTGAGATTCTTTGGTTTCACTTTTTTGCGTGTAGTTAACAGTTAAATTACATTTTGCGAACAATTTTCTCAGTGTAACTTTATCCGTTATCTGTCAACGTCAGTTTGAAGGTCACGAAATTTTGTCCCCAAAACTTCAAAGGATTTACGCCGGCTTTCGTTTCTTGTTTCGCTGGTGTATTCTGTGATATAAGTGGTAACTTATGTCACGTTTCTCAAGGACATAAAGTGTCATTCATATGACTAGGAGTATAAGTACTTATATTACTATACACTAAAGTGGTGAAGACTATTATTATTGACCGAGCATCAAGATTATTTCGCGAGTGGCTTCGCCCCAAGCGGAATAAGGTGCGAGGTTTATGAATGTTTTCAACAGCATGGTGTATATACAATTTTTTACACCACTAGCCAAATTTAAGACAAAAATTAAAAATAATTCACAAACGCACCACGAGAAGCGTTTACTCCGTCGTCTGACTGACAAGTACGCTGTCAGTTTTCGATATTGGGCGGAGTAGAATTCAATGAGACCTCTGGCGGAAAAAATTGTAACTGTCGTAACAAGTAAAATAATTAGTTTTGCATTGTTTTTGTATTATATGCAAGTCAACATAATTACCGAAAATTCGTACTTTATTTGTTTAATTTCGTGTCAGTGACAAGTTTAAAACTGTGTTTTTCTATTTAACTCAACTCTAATCAATTCTGAGGTAATATTCTAATATAATCAGCGATATTATGGGAGAGGTTACAATTCTATTTTTTGTTTTCATTGCAGATCAAAGAGAAAATAAGTCGGTATTAAAGATTCAAAATATTACTCAATACAAACCTACCTTCCTGCAACATTTGTAGATATAATTATATCAAAAATAAAATAAAAACACGAAATCAGACCTAAAACTAAACAGTTAGTTGAACGCTTGTTGTACTTTTCACTCAATACAAACCTACCTTCCCTGCAACTTTTGTAGATAATATATAATTATATCAAAAATATAATAAAAACATGAAATAAGACCTAAAACTAAATAGTTAATTGAACGCTTGTTGTACTTTTCACAAATATCAACCATACCTATTACTCCAAAAATAAAAATATTAGGAGCCAAAATTTAGTTTAACAACACAAAATACTAAAGCACAATCAAAGAAAAAGCAAAAGTTTTACAAAACACACACTGAAAATAACTAAAACAGCAAAATAAAACCACCTAAATATCAAATGGCTTATACGGCAGCTGATTTGTTTTACTCGTTGCTAAGATGACATTGACATTTGAGAGCGCCAACTATCGAATTCTACTTTTCCCAATATTATGCAGGTACTCGTTATGTCATCAGTCATTTTTGGTTGAGCGCGAGTTTTAAACTAATGGCATTTTTATTCAAATAATTTTATCTTGATAGGTTATTTCAAGCAGCAAATAGGTTAAAAACAATCTCCTGGGTATACAAAATTATGTTGCACAAGCTTTTGTTGAACTACTATCCCTGAATTCTCAAAATATTTCAATTTGACCATTATTGACCTAGGTTAATAATAGAAAGTTATTAACCACTAATAGAAAAATTCTACTTCTCAGTTGACTAGAAGAAGCAATAATTGTCAACTTCACAACTATTAGTGGAAAAACACATTATTATGACAAATCTGTATGAAACAATAATTTCTGTTGAAATGGAGTCTCTATTATGAGGAAGAAATATGTCACAAAAATTTAACAGCTGCCTTAATGGGGAATAGGAGGAAACCCCTATGCCCCCAATGTGATACGTCCCGAAAGTTGTTAAAAAATACTCCCAATGATATAAGTGTATCCTAGTTTTCTCAAACAATGGAATTTAATTGACTGAAGACCAACAAAACTTTTTATGTTAAACTGGTCCATTCTCGATTGATCTACATCTTCGGCTGGAGATTATAGAGCGCTGTTCGCCTAACTAACCTGTAATTTAGGTGAACGTTGTTTGAATATCATAGTACATTAAATTTCTGCAGCTGATAGTGTCGTTCGGCTTTAAATTCGTCCACGAGCAGATAAATTCTTCCCTTGACTATCCCTTGCTAAGTAACTGTGATAAATAATACAATAAGCATGTATATTTTTGGGAATTAATCTCAAAATTTGATAAATTATTGTACCAAGTAGTGTAAATGAATTGCTACTACATTTCCTTTCAAATATTTGAAGGACTCCTACACTGACTTAGGGAAAGAACCTGAAAAAGTATTCACAATAAGAAATCTCAGAAAACCTCCTTATCTTCAATTGGGATATTCAACGCCAAATGTAACAAACAATATTGTTTTTAGCGGGTGCGGTCTCATTTTCAAATGGAAATCGACCTCTTCGGACTAATTAATCAAAGTGGCTCGCTCAGCTTGTCTTCCCTGTCTAATCTCTAAGAACTCGTACTAATCATTTTACGTCTTCAACTCTATGTAAATGTCGTTTCAATTATAGTAATGCTTGAGTGAATATGTTGAAGATCCCAGGCACCTTCGAGCGTTCATCAAGACGAACACACAACTGAAATTGTAATACAGTGCGTTCATAAAGAGGGGGTTGTACAAGGAGCTCAAGATGATTGAAATGAACCATCATAATCTTATATGAGAAATCATCTCATGAATTTAATACGGTGTACCTTTTCCACTGCATTGAATTTTCCTTTACTAAAGGAATACTGTTTCCAGTCACTTGATTTTTTAATTAGGACGTATTTAAAATTTGTTTTTGTTGGTCTAAGTAATCTGTAAATGGAAGCTGTTCATTACTTACTCTGAATGTAATCAATCTTAATAAAAACCAGATTGAGGTAACCTGAAGAAGAACTTAATAATGATACTGGTTCTTTAAACAAGAATTAAGAAATAATATCAGCAGCTAATTATTATGGGATATAAAAACCAGTGTGAAAAATAAGGATAGAAAAGAATATTTCATGGTCTGAATGCCAAGTTAAAATTCAGTGTAGGAGATTATATCACCAATATCTTCAATTCCTTTTTACTTCTGTAATTCCCGGATACTAGTTGCGATTTTCCATTTCTCATTTTAAAGGGAAAATGTGAGATCGAGCTTAACAGCGTCTTACATCGTAGTATGGCCAAAAAGGGCTTCTAAAGCTGATACGAAAAGCTAGAATGAAGGGAAAAGGACTTGGATGACCTTATATGCGGGCTTAAGGGCTCTTATAAACGGTGGTTATACTACTGATAACATAGCAAGAGATTATGCGGGACCTAAATGAAATAAAATATGTTATAAATGTATTCATGGAAACGGACTTTACTTTGGGGTTACTGTGATAATATATCTGATATTCAAAGAGCACGTGGCATTCATTAAATTGTGGAATAAAATTATTCGGGTCAGGATAAGGGGCTTTCAATTGAAATCATCGTAAATCGATCACTCTGCTGCACACAACACTTAATCAACTAAATTAAATAAAAAAAACACTCAAGAAGTTTTCACGAAATAGTTTTCCAAAAGTTTTGCCCGGATACAAACCCAAAGGCACTTCGCTCAGTGTAGATTCCATCAACTGAATATTAGAGTTGGTATTAGTGAGAAATTATCAATTCAATTTTCGCTTTTTCCGCACTTCTAGTTAAAACACAAGCCTCTGATGACTGAAAAGCTCTTGCCATTAATAATTACCTGAAAAATATTCCCGACCAAACAGTTGACTGATTCAAATTCCCGCGAGGGAGTTGTACAACGGTGTCTTGAGTATTTCGAGATATTTGGGAGTACACCACGAGATGTGAAGTTTGATCGGAAATGTTTGATATTTTAATATTAATAGAGATACTACAAAGGCAGCTCGGAACCCCTCAGCATGTAAAAGGGGGAAAGAAAGTAGGAGGTTTAGGTCTTTCTCTAATAGCGTGTATGCTATATATTCTCCTCCTTCCGTCACCAGCTGAATAATATTTTTCATTATGGAACCAGTTATAGTTAATATAAATAGCCTATCCGGGTTTTGGGTATGTCGTTTATTTTATTTGCTATTTTGACATATAGCTAACCTTGAATTTGATCAATTGAATCATCATTTCTTACTGAAAATACTTTCAAACTTTCATAATGCTGATGTTTTTCCGTGTATCCAGGCATATGTTTGTATTATTTAAATAAATATGACAGTAAGATTTATATTCACTTTTCATAAATAATAATTGAACGTAAACAGCAAAGTACAAACCTGACGAGAACTGTCAGTGGGACATTGAAAAAAGACGTGAGACCAACGAGGTAAAAGAAGAAGGAGGAAAGTTGAGAATGTTAGGGCCATTCGCACCGATTATCCTAAAAAGTCATACTTAACTAAGTGACACTTATAATTTAGGTGGAACTTCGATTGCACCGTACCTAGCTTAACTAAGTGGGAGGTTCCATTTGACAACGCCGCAATTCTTAAAATATTTTTTTGAAAAAAAGATCTTGTCAGGAATTAACCAATTAACGGCAGTCGTTTGATCCAGTTTGATCTATGCGTTTAATATTAGTTGGTGTCATCTTTGGTTTTGACGTTTTGATAAGTATTTTTTCTTCCGAGTCATTTTAGTGGTTTAAATATGAGCGGAGAAAAACGATCTCGTGGAATAAATTTCACAACACGTGAAAAATCATTATTATTAGATATTATTAGCAAATATAAAAATGTTATAGAAAATAAACCTCGAAATAAACAATTTCAATTTCTCCAAGAAAATTGAGAGCAGTTTCCTTCGTTATTCTAAATCTAAGATAAAACATCGAAGGATCGAATTTATTGAAATAATCTTCCATTATATATAACTGCCGTATTCAATTATACCTATCAATTATTTCTAAATCGTCATCATCTTCTACCATTTCCATTCCAATAAGACAAATTACAGATACAAAGATCCACCATCTACCAAAGCACAATTTTCTCAAATCTAAACTGTCATAAATCAACTTCAAAATTAGTATTTCGAGGTTAAGTGGAACTTTAAGCCGTGGATATTCCGAGCTTAGTTAAGGTATCCTTAACGTCGCGTTAAGGATGCCTTTAAATACGGTGCGAACGACTAAGTGACACTTAATGGATTTGAGTGACACTTAACGTTTAAGTGTAACCAGTGCGAATGGCCCATGGTGATTTAACCAACTTTCGACGGGAGTCATAAAATTTTATGACGGGAGTCGCCATATTGAGAAGCCACATTATTGACATTAGTCGTCAATTCTTGTGTCAACATAGATAACCTTAATATACTGAAATGTGTCAAATTGAAAAGCCACGTTAAAAATTTTTTTTGGTATTTATGTAATATTTATGTTAGTAATAGAAACGTTATTTATGAGTATACGTATGAATTTAAGTCGATATTGAGTTGTACAGTAGTGTTATAAAATTTTTGAATGTACCAAAATCTGATATCAATTCTTTAAGAACAAAAAGTACCACCTTAAAAAGATACATATGAGAATTTTTTGTTCCCCCTTATTGAATTATTTAATGTATGCCTCTGGTTTGTTCACGGAAGTCGGCCATATTGAGAAGCCACTTTGGTCGATGATTCTTTATACTGATATGTTCTCTCCTTCCTTTTTTACCTCGTTGCGTAAGAAACATTGCCGCTACGAAATGTACGTCTGAAAAGTATAGTCGGCGCTCCCAATAAAAAACCAATCGAAACAAAATCACGTGAGCATTGAATGACCTAGGCAAGTGGATAAGGGCTTATTTCAATACGAGTGGTCCAATACGCAGCCGACTTAGAATAAATCACGCGTGGTCTTTGTTTACATGCGGTTTTTCTTGATACCATACAGACTATAATAATAGTACTGTATTGAGTAGTGAAAATGAATAAAAGGACAACTCAAAATTTTCCCCTTCCGCAAACGACGTTTCCGAAAGTATTGAAAAAGATATCGGTGCTAATTTAACCTCTATATTGTTCAAAAGCTTACGCCTACAACTGTATTCAACGACGGTGATGAATAGCTACTGCGCAAAATAATTATAATTAGTTTTAAAAAAGCAGGATATATTGTACGTAACGAAAAGATTCTGTTCAAAAAGTGGTTGAATCATTCGTTGCAGAGAAAAAACATCAAAAATAAACAAAAAACTTTTAATGGAAAAGCTGGATATTCTCCGATTAAGAATGTCTTGTTAACGTGAAATTAAAAGTTATAAGAAAGAAAAAAATATATAAACGAAGCTCGTTGGCTGGTTTTAACAACTACCAGTTTTACCTGATAAGACTGAATGTTAGTGGATAAATATGACACTAAACGAAGATTAGATACGCCACTGAATTATTCCAGTGAATTATCCAGGAAGAGTTCTTTTGAATAATCATCTGGAACATTAATTTTTTTGTTCCCCATACAGTTTTTGCTGATATCTCTATAGATCCAGATTATTAATAGACCAGCCGGTATGGGTCATTTTAGACCAAAAGTACAAGTACAACGGCTAATTTTTTTTTCATAAGTAGCCTGAAGTATGTAAATTAATATAAAAAAATGTTTACCAGTCTATCGATTTCCCAAGTTATGAAAAAAATGAAAAACTTTTTTTTTGAAATTCCTTAATATTTCACGCTGGGAGAAAGGTGGGGAAGAATAAAAAAATAAAAGTTGATAAATTAATTTTTACATATTTTTATTGGAAAAAGTTGCAAAAAATTATATCTTAAAATTATATATTAATCATCTTTTATACATTTTCACTATATACATTTTGTTCGTTGAATATTAATATTTATACTACAGGAGTATCAAATTTTATTTTGACAAAATAAAGAAGATTCTTACCCGAATATATAGAAATTGCTATTTTCGTTTATAATACAAAAAATCATGGAATCCAAAAATATATGTAAATTAATCAATTTTGTGACTATATATTCTTGATTTTAGAAGTTTCACCAACATTTCTACGCAAACCCTATTAAAATAACTCAAATTATATTAAAGTTACAGTACTTAATATAAATATTTTTTTGTAATTTCAAGATTCCTAAAATTTACAAGATAATGAAAAGTGCCGTATTTCGTAATTAGGAAAAATTGATTATCCCTAAATTAATAAATATATTAAAAATATTAAAATTATTAAAAATATTAAATATAAGTAATTTGTTGAAAGTGATTATGTGCTATGACAAAAAATATGCCATCTTAAAGCTGACACTTCCCTCTTCAAGACGTCCTATTACAATTATTTATATCTACATTATAAAGCCCGCTACTCACTATTCGTTAATGCGTCGTTTCGTCGCAGTACTTCACGAATTTTTGCTTAAGTGAGTATGACTCGCTTCGCCGATGCGATTCGTTGTGCGGCGCTTCGCCTTGATGTCGGTATTTGGACGAATCATAAGAATAATAATTATAATGTTTATTCAAGGAATATAATACAATATAATAAATAATTAAAAAAGAAATAGTTAAGAATACATGAATAAACATAAAATCACTGAAGCGCCAAAGACGCTTGTACGTGATATTTTCACATAATTAAAAATACATTTATAAAATATCATAGAATATAAAACTCCAAATATAAATACAAACAAACACATACCTACTTATAATTAAAACTATGTATATGATTATTGGTAATAATAATAAAGAACTCGGTGAAGTGGTCACATTAGGGCAAATTGACATTATCGGGAAATATTGGCAGTATTAATTAAATTCATAAAATCAAATACAAAATTTTAGGTTGACTAGATCATTGAATTTTTTTCTGTCAGTATTGTACATCCATTCCTTCACAGATCGTTTAAATGTTCCAGGATTATTTATGTTTCTTAAGTTCAGAGGTAAAATATTATAAATTTTTGCTAACAGAAATTCCACTGAGCGTTGACCGATTGTTTTCTCACATATAGGTATATTGATTGAGTTTTCTTTTGCTCTCGTGTTGTGACAATGTTCGACTGGCTGCACTTTTATTTTATTTTTATGAATATTTGTGAATATCTTTTCGCAGAAAATTTGTCTAACATCAAATATTTTATTTTGTGAGAAAAGTTTGTCGCTAGGGAACCCTATATTTTTTTAAATATGATTCTCAGTATTCACTTCTGTAAGACATTAAGACCCTCCAAATTACTTTCTGTTACACCTCCCCAACTTAGGATACCATACTGCAACTGACATTGCACCAACGAGAAATACAAAATTTTAAGGTTTTTCAATGCTAAAAAATCAACTAGGTATCTGAATTTAGTCAGCAGACCTCTTAATTTATTCTTGACGCTGTTAACTTGTAAGTCCGACCTTAAATGTCTATCTATTACGATTCCCAAGTATTTGATTCGATCTTTTTCAAAAATTTGTGTTTGGTCATCAATTGTTAATGGTCCCAGATCAGGAAGGTGATTGGAGTAGGATGTGTCAAAGGAAGAATTGAACGATGCGACGAAGTCGACGGAGCGACGAAGTTGACCCATTCGGTCTCCACGCGAATCATTCGTTGTTGTCAGTCGTGGCGTGTCTTCAAAATTGAATGGAATGACGATTTTGTTTTTTTATTTATTCAAAAAATTCAATCGCATCCATGTTTATGGAACCCGAGCGACAAAAACAAAAAAAATCGAAATAAAGTGCATGATGCTTTCAAAAGTATTGCTGAAGAAATGGGAACTGTAAGCATCGACGAATTAAAAAAAAAGAAAGAAAGTCTTTTTCTCTTTTTTTTTATTCAAAATGACTTCATAATAAGCTTGAGCTGCAGCAAGCAGAAGTAGGTCTTCTTCTTCCGAATTCATTTTTATAAATGGAAGCTTGTGATCACACTTCGCACAATGGAACGAAGTTTCATGCATCATCGAAGCGAAGTGAATCAACGCACAATGAGTAGGAGTAGGATGTAACGCGTCGCTTCGTTCGAAGCGCGAATTAACGAAGTGAACCGACGAAACGCATTAACGAATCGCATCAACGAATAGTGAGTAGCCGGCTTAAGAAGCAACGAATAGTGAGTAGCCGACTTTACTGTAGAGTAGTTTATAATAGGTCTGTTCCAACCGCAGTCAGAAACTGTAAGAAACGATCAGAGAATAACTGGTCACAGCAAACAACGAGTTTACGTTCGCGTAATTCCTATCACTGGTTGCAATGGTCGACTATTCTCTGATCGCTTCTGACAGTTTCTGATTGCGGTTGGAACAGACCTAATGTATTCTGCAGCGCTTCAGAAAATAGTCGCGCTGATGCGGAACACATACTTGGTTTACATAATTTTTTCTGGACAAACCATTGCTCGGACGGAAGAAATGTTGGGAACCCTTTTTGTTGCAAAACACTCCCCCTATACGGTGGTATTTTTTATTTTACTTTAGCTTCCTTTCAGCGCGAAATATCAGAAAATTTCGAAAACATGTTTTCTAATTTGGGAAATCGATACTCTTAAACTTTTTTTTATATTAATCCACATACTTCAAGGTACTTATGAAAAAAAATCAGCCGTATTGCTAATTACTTGTAGTTGTAACCCCCATCGTCTGGCCTATAAGTAAAAGCAATAAATCATGTTCCACAAAAAAATTATTATTTGTATCAATGATAATAAAAATACATAATTTTTGTAACTGCATCCGTAAATGTGCCTTTTGTTAGAAATGTCCATAGACACAATAAATAATTTCCATCCAACCGAAATCTTGCAGACACTATCTCTTAGATATTCCATTTCCTAACAATGAACTCCAACTTCGTAGTAGTCGTGCGATATTCTGGGAGTTGGTAATAGTCCAATGATTCACTGAGTGCCATTAAATCACTCGTCGGTCCCATAGGGTTGGGACTTTGGGAACTACGTCGGTTCTAAGGGGTGAAAGGAGAAGAAATTTAAGGCGTGGAAGTCAGTGCGGGAATATAATTCGGTAATGAATATCCCAGCGGAATATCT
The DNA here is from genome assembly GCA_910591695.1 of Galerucella pusilla. Lineage (NCBI taxonomy): Eukaryota > Metazoa > Arthropoda > Insecta > Coleoptera > Chrysomelidae > Galerucella > Galerucella pusilla. The sequence continues at coordinate 92,428 of CAJUYI010000441.1, forward strand.
TTTGTCTTCAAAAAAGGGACCAGGAAATAGATTTGGTTTAAATATGGTTTATTTTTTTTCTCGTTCGAATTTCGGTGAAAGCGGATTTTAATTAATTACTCGGTAAATAAAAAAAGGGTTTTAGTACAGTTTAATCTGTTTGCTTATTTGATCTTGTATTCAATTAAATGTATGTCGAGTGATTCAATATTTTTTGTATGTTCTTTGTGGTATATTAATTGTTTTTGTTAGTTTTTCTGGTAAATCAAACCGCAATCATTTTTATATTTTCAATTCAACGTTTCGGTAGTGTGAAGCTACAGTTATCAATAATAATTAAGTTTTAACAAAATTCTGGTTCCTAGCTGACACTACGGAAACATATTTTGAAGTTGAAGACTGCATGAAATTTGTTGTATTTGTCCATTTACAGTAGATAAAATATGAAACAGAATATTTCATTGTATGACATTCTAACAATATTATCTTATAGGAATGGGATCCAGTGAAGTGAAAACGGTTTTATTGTGATAGCCCTTTTCTGCTTATTTGCATAAAATTGCCCGTATGTTGACCGTTAATGTTATCGAGATGTCACGAGAGGACTTAATATCTCTAGAAGTTTCCACAAAAGGCAATTATTGCATTTATAACTGAAAAAAGTTTCACTTACAAAAAAAATGGCGCATCTACCATTTAACTTATTCGGTACCTGAGTTCACAAGTATGTTGTAGACTTGTATATCACGCCAAAAAGTGTGCAATTATGGTGTTTATTAACGGTTAAAATATTACCAATATCCAATCAGCCATTTGATAATTGTAAATAAAAAACCAATTTTCATTACCAGCTTTAGAGCCCTATAGTTCGTTTACGAAGGGCGTAAAGAAAAAAATTTATATGAAATACTATCATTATTTTTATCCTTTCTATCACCTCCCAAGTTTTTGGTACGAACTCCTGGCACGCCCTGTATATACTATGGTGTTGAAGAAATTTATAAACCTTGCCACTTATTCCGCTTGTGGCGAAGCCCCTCGTGAAATAATCTTGGTGTTCGATCAATAATAATAGTTTTCACCACCTTGGTGTATAATATACTATTATCGTATCATTGAAGATTAAGACATTTTTATATGAACTCTTTAATAACATCATAAACGTATACCAATACCTACATGTACCTACATTCGTTCCCGTAATTTGATACGTTAGTTACGAAACAATTTTTTCAAATTTCATGGATACACCGTTGCCTTCATAGCGTTCACGTCCTCTGAAGCCTGATTAATGACCGAGCAAACGCTCCTTTCGATTTCATGCGGTTCCCCAGTGCTAAATCCATTTCCGGAAACATCGCCGATTTGAACTTCGCGAGCAATGAAAACTTTTTTGGTCACACTTTCTTCCAAACACCTTCTAGCAACCTTTGCCATCCACCAAATTCTAATATATCTCCCCCAGACGAAGATCTACCAACTAAGTGGGAGATACTCCAGCTATGTTTTGAGGTATTTTAGAGAAGAAATGAATGCCACAGGGCTGTAGGTACCGCTCATTTCCCTTATCTATATGAAACAAACAGTCTTCGGTGAGTAACATGGACTGGCCTTTAATAATGCCTACCTTTTAAATCAAAGGATCGACTTAACCGTCAGATACCACAGCGAAAATACGTTTCTTGTGGGTTTTGGAGTATGGAATAATAATGGGAAATGATACTTCCTCACAGTAAGGAAATCTTGTTTCTTTCTTTAAGAAATTTGGTCAGGAATATCAAAATTTGTGGAGAACATTATTTTTCCTCTTGATTGAGTTAACTGTATAAACCCTCACTTCGTGGAATCTACTCATCATATGGTTTTAAATGAAACTAACTGTTTCTAAATGACTCCACAATATATTTGAAAAATGTGTAAATTGCAAGTAAATTGACAATTGTTTCGATATAAATATCATCGTCAGAATGACAGAAGTTACTTTTGACATGATGTATACTTGATATATATTTGGCTAGTCCAAAAGAGTGCATAACACTTGTAAGAAAGTTGCTAGAGGATAAAAACATCCATCCGGGAATAATATCAGACATACTTAATTTATTTGACGTTTGTATTAATAAGAACTATTTCACTTTTGATAGTAAGGTATATAATCAAAATGAAGGTTTACCAATGGGAAGCCCTATATCACCAATTTTGGCAAACATTTTTATGGACAGTTTGGAAAGAAAGATCTTTGAATGTAATATTTCAAAAAATATTTTATTTTGGTATAGGTATGTAGATGACATATTAGCGTGTTTTGTAGGTAGTGAACGACAATTAAATATGTTTTTCAATTATATTAATAATTTACACCCAAAAATTAAATTCACACTAGAAGTTGAAGAAAATAACTCAATTAATTTTCTTGATTTAAAAATTCAAAAAGTCAATAATGTACTGGACTTTTCAATTTACAGAAAACCAACACATACTGATGTGACTATACCATATGATTCCAACCACCCCATGTCACATAAACTAGCAGCATACAATTCGATGATTCATAGAGCATTTTCGGTTCCTATGAACAAATTTAATTTTGATAGAGAAATTAATACAATTAAACAAATAGCCACATCCAATGGTTATCCTTTACATTTAATAAATAAATTACTTAATAAAAAAGAGAAAAAGATGGCGTTACAACTAATATTTCCTAAACAAATTAAAGAAGTAACAAATTACAAAACCATCACTTATGCTGGTAATATTTCCAATAATATTTCAAAGATAATATCTTCAGCAACAAATACAACAATTTCTTTTAAAACAGAAAACAATGTAGGTAGAAATTTGCTAAATGTAAAAACAAAAATAACCCCATTAAGAAAATCTGGGATATACAAACTTAAATGTCCGGATTGTAATGCTGTCTATCTTGGTCAAACCAGTCGTAATTTTGAAATTAGGTACAATGAACACTTACGAGCATACAGATTAAAACAACCAGATAAATCACATTATGCAAAACACCTACTTGACACTAAACATTCAGTAACACCTAACACAGAACCAGAAATACTACATGTTTGTGATAAGAAGCAAGAACTGGACTTCCTCGACGAATTAGAAATTAGAAGACACTTAACAGACCCACAATATGAAGTCCTCAATGAACAGCTGAATCTAGGAAGTTCTCCATTATTAAACTGTCTTCTTAAGTAATAATTGTAAAGATCAGCAGATATAGTTTTCCTGGTTTCCTATATCATTGCACAGTTATACTGATCTTAAATGGGACAAAGATATCCAGAATATCCCCATAGGGCTAATAATATCAAAGCTACTATTTGTAAAATCTTCTTCTTTTTTCTATTCATATATATTAAGTCAATCACTAGATAGGGCACTATTTGGACTAGCCAAATATATATCAAGTATACATCATGTCAAAAGTAACTTCTGTCATTCTGACGATGATATTTATATCGAAACATTTGTCAATTTACTTGCAATTTACACATTTTTACAAATATATTGTGAAGTCATTTAGAAACAGTTAGTTTCATTTAAAACCATATTTCCTCTTGATAGTTTTTAGACTTCCAGTTTTCTATTCAATTGTATTTTTCAATTTCTAGTGACACTAGTAAGTCTTCTACTAAGTAACCGTAACTTTGTGATAGAAAAAAATCTTTCTACGAACGAATTTTGACACCCAGACTTATTTTCGCGCATTTATTCCATATTAATTATATTGTTTCATCGGGAGCAGATTAACGACGTCAATTTTCTGGAATTCCTTTAATTTCACGTTGATGAAAACTCTCGTGGTCCAAAAAGGGCAAATTTTCCGGAACTGACAATAGTGCAAGATAAATTAGTTTTCTGCAATTACTAAAAACCATTTTCTTGAGAAAAACTTTCATTCTTTCGAGGTTGAAGGCTTTCAATGCTATCTAGACGAACAGAAACTAATTGATCATTTGGGGAAGCAGCCGTCTTTGCCCGAAAACTAATTTTCGACTTATGAATTTTGATTTTTTATCGTCTAATTTTTTAGTCTCCAGCGATATCACGTTGTCATTGATGATTCATAAATTTCGTTTACTCTAAATAGCAAAAACTATGAGTTTAATATTTCATTATTTTAAATGACAGCAAAAATTTCACGATTAAATTTGTCTTGTTCGCTTCAAAATAATAAACGTCGTGACTTAATGTTTTCCACTCCTAATAGTGCTTAAGTTGAAATGCTGGTTGATTTTCTATCGTCCATTGGTAATCGGTAGCCATTTTATAAATCGCACTCTGATCGCCATGAGTTAGCTATTAGTAATGAAGTAATCGGATGAGATTAGTAGGGTTAGTTAAATCTTGTTATCGTTCCTGTAGTGATTCATAGTATACAGAATAATTATTATTCTAACGCTTCATAAATATTCGAAAAATATTTTCCAATGACAGTGACCGTTCAACTAGGAACTAGCAACTACTTCTCAGGCTATAGACACCGACGGATATTGATTAACACTTCAAAGTCAAACGAAGTTGGTATATCTACAAGATATTTAACACCAACCATTTTGATTTGCAATTGGAAGGGACAACATAACTTGTAGACCGGTCTCGGCGTATTTGCACCTTATCAGTACAAGGTATATGTTCTCCGTCCGCAAGCACTAAGAACTTAATCACGGACTGGAAAAGACATCAAAATCAAATCAATACATGTCTTCCAGTAACGGAAGTGTGAAGGTTGTGACAATAGCGACTCCTTCACCCCCAACTGTAAACCAAAATTCGAAACAAGCCGTGTGGGTTTGAAACTTGAAACAATAGTATTATTGCAGTTTCCTGAAATATTGTCGTATTCAATAATGCGCGTTACCAATAGATATCGCAGAATAATAATTAATCTAAGACTTAATAAGTTTTGAAAAATATATTTCAAAGACAGTGACCGATCAACTAAGAAGCAACAATAGGGCAAGTAAAGACGGAGAGTGGACCGTATATAGGAAAACTC